>VXAY01004461.1:1880032-1918369 GCA_013399855.1 Oxyruncus cristatus
AAAAAAAAAACAAAAAACACAAAACCCCAACCTGTTAAAGATCACCGTTTCCCTTCCCTCTCTTATGTGCCTCAAGAAAATGTGCTGGCAGGCTGCCAGCGTAGCAAGTGAACGCGAACGTTCTCATTAAATTGAGCCCAGGCTGTCACCAGAGCAGCCGTCCAGACTCTGTTGGGAATGTCTGGGGGCTTCCAGAGCAGCTGCAGCAGCAGCAGAGTTGCGGGAGACCAAGAATCACCCCGAGGAGTTTTCCCGACAGGCAGAGGAGGCAGAGAAGGGAAGGAGCTCCTCCTGTCACTGATTTAAAAGACCTGGCAAGCCACTCTCTGTGCCTTGGGACTCCTGTCCCTACTTTTGAAGCTTGAAAGAGTAGAGCCAATTTCTCGCTCAGCTAGCTGTGAAACAGCAACACTGAGCCACGTTCCTCTTTCTCCAGGACCTTTCTCTTCTCCTTGGGAACAGCAGCAATCCTGCTCTCCCCTAAAATAGTTAACCCTGTGGTCCTAATTGTATCAGTCTATTCTGTGATGCTGAACAGAGAATGGGTTTGGTGGTTGTTGGGAGGGAGTTTTTTGAGGACTGAAGAGAGGATAGTTGTCTTGGAAAAGTTTCTGGTCCACAGGTTGGAATGGGACCAGCCCAGAAGACTGTACAGGAAGAGATGAGGATCCAGGAGCCAGATTTAGTAGGGAGGCAGCTTCCAAACAGTGGTCAGGAAACAGAAATGGGACCATGTGCACAGAAATGAGCCCAGAGAGTAGAACAGGAAATGGGAAAATTTGGACATCACTGTGTGGGAGACCTGGTAAAGGCCTGGAAGAGCTTAAGTAGCCAATATAATCCATTCCTGGCAGAAGACACTGTGTTATGAAAATCAACATTGAGTGGAATATGGTTAGATGAGCACTAAAGCAGAAAGGAACATAGAAATATATCATTTATTGGTCCCCCAATCTAGTTTTTGGCCTCCACAAGTGGTGTTGGAAAGGATGGCATACAGAAGCTCTGCAGCCAGCAAATTCTTGTGAAAATCCTAAATAGCAAGAAAGTGGTTTATGCTGCAGGGCATCGTTTCAGAAGTCTTCCCAAGTCTGTTAGTATTATCTGAAAATTGAATTGAAAGTCAAATATCACAGTACACCACACAGACTTTTGACTTCCCTGTGCAGGTCTCTTCATTCTCATAGATATGTGGCTGTGAAGAGAATCTAGCTGACTTCACAAGGGAGGTGCTTGTCCATGGAAAAGCTGTTAATGCCCATCTAAGAAGTTTGGTGGTTGCCTGTGGACAAAAGGGAGAGAAAAATAGAAGATTGCCTTAGTTCTGCCATCCTGCCCCTGCTCTGTTGGCCACATGCACAAGGTTCAGACACAATCTGGGCCTTTGCTCCATACAGAGATGGCCACACTGAAAAGCCACTAGCTAGGCTCATCCCAAAGCTGAGCTTTGACAAGAGGTGTAACTTCCTTCCGTGGACATAGTGGACAAGGGCTATCCTGATTCTGAAACCTGTGCTGCTCTGCACACAGCCTGGATGCATTAGCTGATGGGTTTACAGAACCCTTCAGTTCTTTGCATAGTATTCCATTTTGCCCAGTAGAAGCAGTGGTAAATATATTGGTAAAACATGAAAGAAAGACTGAGTGAAAAGGCAAGAGCTGCTACTTTTACCTCTGCTTAACCATTTGCTTTACCCTAAGGATGGATTTCTAAGTTAAATGAGAAATGGATGGCCAAAACTTGGCTTTGCTTTGGTGCCCCTTTAGAAATAAAACTCCACTCTCACATCTGAATTCAGAGACGAAAGTGTGCCCCTCAAGAGAAAGTGGCAGTTCAAAAATGGGTCTTAGTACTGATTCCAATTTAAATGGAGCAGATTGTGTATTTTTCCCTTAGCTGGATATTATATTAATTAGCACAGTTACTTCTGGAGTGCTACTAATAAACTATATCTTCAACGACTTTGGCAGTAAAAGTTGAAGCAAGCATCAGCAATTCTTGAAGACAGAATATAACTAGGAGTACCTGGAAGACACTTTCTTCGGATTGCAGGAGTGGGATAACTTGTCAGGAATGAGTAAATTGTAATCAAATATGTCTAGAATTCAGACTAGCTAAAGATGGAATAATCAAAACCATCAAAGCTTGGTGCATAATATTTTGAGACAAGTGGTCCGGCAAATATTGTTCTAATATCATCTTAACCACAAGGGCTGCTCAGATGTGTTTCTTGAAGACATTTAAGTTAGCAAATAGTACTCATCATTAATCTTTTATAATGGCTTTTGGGAGCCACAGTTCATTTAAACATTTTACATTTTTATTACTTATGTATGCAGGGCAGCAATTAAAGCTGTCGTGGTCATATAATGAAGACTAATGAAAGCAAGACGAAGGCAGGTTTTCATTTTCTATCAACCTGAATATCCATCTGCTTCTCTCATCTCCCTGCCCCCTCCCCCCCATTTTTTTTTTATTTTGCTTGAGAGCCAGCTCCCCAGTCTCTAGGCATTTAACCAAACACCTTTACAACTGTCCAGGATGCACTATGAAGAATAAGTGGTCCTTTCTCTTTTGACGTGGAAGAAGCATATCTCTTGGTAATCAGACAAGTACTGTAAAAGGCTCAGTCTTTCTCAATGCAAGTAAATGTGAGTGATGCAATAACAACATCTTTATGGTATGTTTTCTTGGCCAATGTGAAGTAATAGTTTTGGAGGGGAGACAGGGATTAGTCACCCCACAATTAGTCATACTGCAGTGTAGTTTGATACTTGAGAGATCTGTATTTCAGAAATGTGGTTCTGCAACTACAGGACCTATTTTCAAGTACTTTCTGCTTTCCCATTCTTTTAATTGGGAAGAGTTTGTAGAAAGAAAAAAACATTCACTCTGTATTTTCATGTGTCTTCTGCACTTACGTGTCTCTATTTCATCTTCATACAAACCTTGCTTTCCCTTTCTTGGGGGCTGTGACCAAAACCTGAGTTGGGAAAGTGCCTCCACCCTAGCTTTTCTAAGGGAGAGCCCATCAGCCTGGCCAGGCATCCTAATCCTAATGCTACAAAGGGCTCTATGTGTGTGTGTTTGTGTGTGTGTTACATGTAGGGCCACTGCCCCCTCACGTGTGTCTCCAGCAGCCTGGGAGCCTTAGAGGGGCTGGTACCCACGAGAGCTTGGCAAGGTGTGGGCAGTCTCACGATCACTGCTTGTGTTCCTGGAGGGAGCTCTCTGGGGATGGAGCTGTGATCTAGGGCACCAGGAGGCACCTCCTTCCCAAACGCTATTTACTGCTTTGGGAGGAATAAAGGATAAGACACAGCTCCTCTGTAAGTTTTCTCTTTTGTAACAGTCGGAAACTTTGCTACAGAAAGTTTGTTCCCTTTAACTGGAATAATTCTTCTGAGTCAAAAAGGCAATGCAGATGTTTCAAAGTGTTAATCACAAATATCAGGGAAGAGGGAGCTTAATGGCAGCTCTCCCAATGAGTAACAACATTTAGTCTCAATATTTCATCTGGTAAGATGTCACATACTTCACTGCTCTGTACATGGCAGCTCTGCAGCTGTCTTAACCATTTCGTTCTTGGAATATGAGTAGTTGCAGTCCAGCCCGTGTGTCACAGGGAGTGTGCTACGCAGCAGGGTCTGCACTAAGCACATGTTCATGGCTGGTCCAGGCACCTAGACCAGACCTACTCCTCTACTAAGATGGCTTCTTTCATCAAATCTCCATGCCACAGCAGGAGCCTGAGTCTACTTTCAAACTGACCGTCCTCCCAGCTCTTTGGTGTTTTTTTGTTGCCAAACTCTTGTCTTCTGAATGTATTCCTTGCATACCAAAGCCTGCTTGACATTTGGCTCTGGGAGCTGTTCATAATTCTTCTTGTGCTGGTATAAATAGAGTTAATTTCCTCTTGTTTCAGACATGTTGTTGTCATTATTAACTTACCAACCCAAACTCCAAACAAAAAAATCAAATCTGGCAAAAGAAGCACAGAGCAACTCATGGGCCAGATTGATTTGACTTAAAACAGCATTGAAACAGATGAAATACTGTGTTTCATTTGGAAAAACAGCAGCTGTGTCTGTACAGTAACTACTGTGCTTCTCCAAAGGGTTTTTCCCACATGCGGGGCCAAATTCAACCAAATGTAGCTTGGGATTAGAAGGTAAAGCTCCCATGAAATTCCTGGATCAAACTGTTTGAAGATGGAAATAAGGTTACTTGATTTGCAGTCAGAAGAAAATGGTATGCATCTTACTAGCTATGGGCATTCAGTGTAACATCTCTGCTGGTGGCATTCAATAACTGAGTCAGAAAACTCCAGCCTGGAGGACACAAGCTAAAAACAGAGCCTTGCTCCTTTCTACCCTTTCCTCTCTGACTAGAAGCAGACGCCAAGAAATAAACAGATGCCAAGGTCTGTACTCCACAATCATCATAATTTGCTATGATTTAATATTAAAATGTCAGCACCGATGTGCAAGAAATTCTGTTTCTCCTCAGTCCCAGTGTGTGGTATCTACACTCAGCTGGCATCTTCCCACAGGACTGGCATGGTATAGACCTCCCATACCAAAGGAGCACAAACACGCTCCAGTTACAAACTGAACTGTTTTCTGGTGTACTAGAGAACCTTGTTGAGCACAAGTCATAATTTCACAGTTGATGTGTTTTAAAGTAAAGCTAACCTGGAACAAACCTCTCTGAGCAGACCTAACAGAACTGGTGACTGCCTGTGTAGCTCAGCAGGCTTTTGGGGTGAGTGGTGCTGTCCCTGGAAGGAACGTCCCTCAGAGCAAGCACAATTCAGACCTGCTCTCTGTGACAGCTGTACAAATTCTATCAGGATCAGAGCAAGCACTTCAATGCCGTTGTAATGGAAACAGGATCTGAAAGGATTGTTATCCTAAATGCATTCTGATTTTTTTAATCCTGATGGTTTCACTGAGAATTGAATAGCTACAATAGCTTGCAGAATCTGAAGCTGAAGTTTGATTTCTTTTTGCTCTGCTATATGGGTTGCACAAGACCTCAGAGGAAAGGGGAGAAGTCAGTCTTCTGGTGACACCCACAGACCTTGTTCACTTTACTCAACAGGGTGTGCATGGCACAACTGCCTTCTTGAAGTTTAACGCTGAACTCCAGCTGTCTTTGAGTCAAAAAAGGAGGCATATCCTTGAGGCAGCTCTGGTCCTTTTACACAGGAATGATGTGGGGGGGGAAATCAAGGCAGATGTAATTAGTGAAAATCAGAACCTGCAGTGCAGCTTCTCTCTCCAGCTACATTTGTGTAGGGCTCAGCACAAAGCAGCCTCCCCTGAGCCTTGGATTCCTTACAGCCTAGCAGAAGGAAGATCACTACAAGCATCAGGTATTTCTGTTAGCGGGAAGCCTGGTAAATACTCTTTGTGTGCCAGCAACACCTCCTGTTGGCAGGCTCACTTGGCATGCTCCAGGCACTGAAGTAAACACACTCTCTGTTTTGTGAGATTCACCAAAGTGGGGCTTATCCCTGTCCTGCCTCTCAAGAGAGTTTGAGGAGCCAGTTATGGCCCTTCAATGTGAGGGAATGAGGTGGCCAAAAAATTGGAACTGCCTGAAAAAGAGTTGCCCCTTAGTTATGACAAGCAATATGGAAATAATTTCAGAGTGGGTTATGTTTCACTCTTTTTTTTTCTTTTCATAATTTCACTTTATTTTAAGTCTGTGTTTTTTGTTTGTTTGTTTTTTAACAACCTGACTGTACACTAAAAGAACAAAGAATCAGTAGTGTGTAAAGACAGAAGTGGGAAGCAGAAGGCAGGATACAAAAAGCCTGGGAGAAGCAGCCAGTTTGGGCTGAGCGCTCAGAGAGACCACAGGATCATTCAGAGCAGAAGGGACTTCGGAAGGTCTCTAGGCCAACATCCTGCTCCCACCAGGGTCAGCCTTGCAATGGAGCTTACCCCATCTGTTGGGCCAGAGCAGAGAGGCAGGCTGCTTTATGGAGAATAACCCATGGAGTCCAAGATCAACCCACCAGCCTGACACTGGACATGGGGACCTGCCCTTTCCTTAAGGGAAACCCAGCTGTAAATATTAGCACCACACACATACCATTTTACTTTCTACTTTTTGCTGCATCCTCTCCTTTTTAATGTGAGAATTAACAGGGGCACTTAAAACCCTGGTGACTTGCTTGAGATGGTCTATCCTGGTATAAATACAGGGCCCATATCTGGCAGCTGCTGACAATTCATCCTGTCTTCATATTGTTATCCCATGCTGCTGTGAGCACATCCCTGTACAGAGGGTTGAAGCCACGGAAGTTATTCCAGAGGCAGTACACAGGCTGGCATGAGTGGTCCCACAGCATTGCATCTCTCCTCCACCTGGCCCAGATCCAGCCTGGCTCTCCCCTGCCTGACCTGCCCCTTTGCCAGCAGCCGCCCAAAGCCAAAGGACCAGAGGAGTCACACCAGTGCTGATGCACCCAGAAAGGGATTACCACTGAGATATGCTAAACTTTGCCTTAGAGTTTGTTTGGGAAGGGTGGGAAACAGCCATGCAGAAAGGAGATAGAGGGGAAAAAAATCCTAGAAAAATAAACTGCAGACAATATCTCATTGATATGGTGTCTGAGGCTGGCACTGTACTGCAGGCGATATGCAGAGGAGGGAGGAAATCCCTGGCGCTTGGAGTAGCCCATTATTTACACTAGTATTGCCCATGCTTCCCTGCCTCCAGGCATTGCTGGAGCTGGTGGTGGTGGTGGCTTCAGGAGGGCCAACCGGGCGTTTTTGCTTCTGCTGCTTTACCCACACTCTCATTACGGCAAGACCACGCTGCCACCCACACACCACGGCCGTCTGCCAGGGTGCTGCTGAGGGAGGCTTGGGATCATGTTGGAAGCACGTCCCTGTGTCCAGCCCTTACCCAAAGGGCTGGCCCAAACAGGGCCGTATGCACAGCTGACTCCTGCCTCTGTTGAGTCACCCCACTGGCTACTCCTTTCTTGTTGCTTTAGCGAGATCAGGAGATCTGCCCTGCCCTTGCAGGGCTACTGGGCAACTGCTGAGTGGCCCAGTCCGTGCCAGCCGTGAGGGGCTTTGCTCACTCTTGGGCTGGAGCTGCTGCAGGCAAGAGAAGGGGCAAAGCGCACAGGAGGAGAACGGCAGCCCTGTATATCTGTCATATAAAACTCAGTGCCCCTGGTCTGGCTTTTTAACAATTATTATCCTGCTGCTAAAATAAGAAAATAGATTTCATAAGTGTGTTTCTGTTCCACGCACCAGACAGATAGTCTGGCTAAATGATTTATTGGCAAGAGTTAGTGCGTGTGTATGTGTAGATGTGCATATGGTTCAAATCCTGTAAAGCAGAGTCCTGCCTCTGTTTGTGTGTGTATTTAATGCTTTATATGGTACATCGTTCCTTTTTCATGTGTGTCTGTCTGGTTTTGTTGGGCAGCACCAGTCAAATTTCTTCTTTCTTTTTCTTTTTTCTTTCTTCTTTTTTTTTTTTTTTTTTGGACATTTCACATCAATTTTGTGGTGGAAGCCAAGAGTATCTGCCAACTTGGCTCTTCCAAAAATAAAAGTTGACACCACTGTTCTCCTAGAAACAGTTATCTCCTCAGTATAGTCATGGTCAGACACACCCACACCCATCCCTTTCTTGAAACTGAGGCTGAATTTAATAATGCAATTGGCCACTTTTACTTCTAACTAAAAATGTCAAAAATTGAAAGTACTTTTTGTTAAGAAAGCAGAGGCAGAGAGCAATCCCAGGACACACCACTTACTATCGTAAGTGTGCACAAAGGCACAGACTGCTCTCCTCCAGATGGCAGCTGGGAACAGTGCTGCAGAAACCAAGGACAAAGGTGAAAGCAGTGATAGGTGAGTACCCCCACCTTCTCTTCAAGTTAAAATTCCTCTCTTCTCTCATCTCTGATAAATGGACTGATACAATTTACAATTTTCCTCGAGTCCTTCATTTTGGCTTTTCAGGTTTGAGATTCCTTCTCTTCCCACACTGATAGTTTACTCAGAGAAAGTGAACAAACATTGATTTCACCCCAATGATAAGTGCCACAAACAGAGTCTGAGGAGGGAAAGCTGCTTGGCTGTGAAGCCAGTTCATGCTCCTGCCTACCAGAATAGCAGGCGGGAGCTGGTGTGAGTCATGCAAGACACGTTGTCTGCTCTAAAGTTATACTTGCCCCATGCAACTTATTTTCTAAGTCACTTGGCAGAAAAGTAGCTATTCAGTGCTGCTGTCATAGGTATTTCAGAAGCTGTGCTTTTAGTTAGAGGTGGCAACAGCCCATGGAAATTTCTGGTTTAGATAGGAAAACATAGCTTAGAAAATGAATGGACAATCTGTTTTCCCAATTCACGCCCATTTCCACCTGTACAATACCTAGACAGCAAGTGAGGTTCTTTTAAAGTAACAGCAAGGCATGAATTCAAAGTGACTTTTACCACAGCTGTTGTAAAGAGTCATGACAAAATATATTCCTTCTCAGTTTGCAAAGACAAAATGTATTCCCTCTTGACTTTCTCTCAGTTTAGGTGCAGTAGCTCCCATAACAAGATGAGTCTTAGTTTATGCTATACAGCTGATTCTAATTTTTCACTCCATGAGTTAAAGTAATTGTAGCTGGTTGGGTATTTTAAAGTGTCCATGGTTAAATAGCTGTCAGCTTCAGGAGTTGCTCCACATGGTCAGAGGTGAGAGTGGTTTGAAATCAAGGATCAGATGGGAAATGACTGACATCACGATTGAAGAATGTTTTCTGTTTTTCGCTGTCCAGGTGATTGCCAGCAAGGTGAGACCAGTGGATACAGAAATCACTGAAAACACAAATTTGTCAGTCTAAGTACCTGAGGAGGGTCTTGTGATCCTCCGTGGTGGCTATCTAGTGGGGTTGTAGGTTCATTGCCTTTAGAGAAAAGGAGGTGTGTGTTTAAGCCTTTGGGGACAGCATCAATTTCAGCATTTTTGTTTCCCCAGTGAGAAGGGGAGAACAGAGAAAACGGTTACAGAATCACAGAATCATCAAGATTGGAGGAGACCTTCAAGATCATCCAGTCCAACTGTCAACTGTCAACCCAGCACCACCGTAATCACCCCTAAATCAGACTTCCAAGTGCTCATCCAGGTGCCTCTCGAACACAGTCAGAGGTGGTGACACCTCCCTGGGCAAATTATTCCAGCATCTAACCCCTCTTTCAGTGAAATATTTTTTCTAGACCCTTTACGAGTTCTATTGCCCTTCTTTGGATAGGCTCCAGCACTTCAATGTCCTCTTTGAAGAAAGTGGCCCAAAACTGAACACAGTACTCGAGGTGCAGCCTCATTTGTTACCCTAAAAAACAGTATTTTCAACACAGTAGGTGCCATCAGAAGACATGTTTTAGCTCTTGTGCCTGTGCTCAGCTTTCGCAAAGACAACATTAGGTGTGTTGGATTATTATTACTTACATGATTTTGCAAACAGACAAGAATCGTATTACGAATTTGTAAAAGTGAAATACCAAGTTAGTTCTGGCATACTTAGAAATCCAGATAAATCAGTCACGGGAGACTTGCGTATTTCGTACAAGAAGGAGCTCTGATTCAAGGCAGATCCCTGCCAAACTGCCTCTTTTGAGGTCTGGGTTGAACTAACCCACCTAAGTTGTAAATTATCACATCCCATACATAGATTGAGTAAATCAAAAGAGATCTAAGCTGAGATGAATCCTGCAGTTTGACTGGAGATCAAGTATCCTTCTAGACATGCATCTATGCTCTTAGCTGATGGCTGAAAATGTGTTTCTTTTTCCCTTTACAATAAAGCTGGACTTCTAACTGTGGGTTTGCATGACACTCAGATATCTGGAGGAAATGATACGAGTAGCAGTCTGAACGTGTGACTCCTATGTATGACTGGAGAGCACAGCATCTTGCCTGTACCAGGTAGTAGCTGCTCCTCTCCCGTTTCTTTCAAACCCTATTCACGCTTTGTAGGCATTAGGTATGCAGCATTTTTGAAGGGAGGTCTTTTCTTCCTCAGATCGTTTTTGGTTTTAATGGAAGGGTAAATGGGTCTGTTTGTCATGGCTGGAATGTTCAACAGATATGCTTAGGGAGTCTGAGTATTCAGAGGGCGCAAATCAGTAAGCAGAGTCCATAAAACTATAAGTCTCTGAGAGGTTTTCTGTGACATTTTTATTTGAAAGGTGTCCACTACTGCTTTCATTTGGAGTTATGACTGTCTATACCAACCCACGTGCATATTGACATGGGTAGAAGAATGGGCATTACATTTGAGTGCTAGCCCAACACCTGGAAGACTTCAAGTTGGTTTCCTGCTCTGGGGACTCTCTGGCAGGTTGATTACTCTCTCTGCACTTGTCTGTTCGTCAGAGGGCAACTGCATGAGATATGTTTAAGTCTGTGATACTGAAGGTCAGCCAGGTTGTTTAACTTCTCAGCCCAAAATGCTGAAGAAAGGGCAGTAAGGCATCTGAATGTGGCATCCCCATCTCTGACAGGAATAGCTAAGACAGATAACCAGGTTATGCCAGGAAGTCACAATAAAATAGAAATCAGTGATGTTATAAGCTTGAGTGTTGTGGAAGGAATAGGCCTAGGCTAATACTGGAGTCATAGAAACAGACTAGGTAAAAATTAGCTGCGATATCTCTTAGGTGGAGACCTGTCTCTTGGAGCAGCCATCCTCCAGTGACTGGACCTGTCTTTCACTATGGGCTAGTGGTGAAAGACCATGAGTTACAAGTTTGCCCTGAGCCGGAGAGTCCATGCAACAAGTATAATGAATCAGCTTTCCTTTGAGAGCTGTATCAGAGCCAGTAAGGTGGGTTCCCATTTTGTGACTTACAGTGTTCCCCATCAAGTCCAGGAAGCCTTTATCTAAGCAATCAGGGAAGGCCACAATAATCAAAGTAGAGGTAATGCGTGGGGAAACCCACAATGGTTGGAACAGCGTTTAAAAGCAGTTTGAATAGCGTCCTGCTGATCTAACCCTTCATCTCTACGCACTTAGGAGACTGCTGAGCTGCACGCAGGGACTGATGCAAGGAACCACAGTGGTGGGTCAGCTGGTGCAGTGCAGAATTGCCATGAGCTGGAGCTGAGCTCTGCCCTAGTGTTGCCATAAGGACCTGCCTGCAAAAACATGGGAATTCAGAAGGTATGGGCTGCTGTGAGAGCGCGAGAGCTGATACAAATAGTAGCTGATTGTAGTGCACAATAAGGTGTTTTATTAATCCTGTAAAGCTTAGGAGTTACCTAGCATGGAGACCAATCGCTGGTGCCTCTCTCCTGGCATTTTACCTATTAATAACTATTTACTTACAGAGTGGTATAAAGCACTCCTGTAATGAAAACTGATCAGCATGAAAGGAGAGACTACTGCTGAGCTGTGATAGCAACTCTTTTAAGACACTCTGATTTGCAAATGATACAAGCTTTCCAGTGTGTGTACACCATATGACAAGCTGTTTTATGTCTGAGATTCCCACTGAAAGTATTTTTTGAAATGGGCAGGTACTTAGCAAAGATGTAGCCTTGTGTCAACTTCTCATGATGTCTCCTGAAGCAGTTAGTGAACCCGACATTTTAGATTCACTTACTGATCATGTAGTACACGGCTCTGGTGATCTGAATGAAGAGCAGTATGTGTATAAGAAACTGAAAAACGTGTCGCTTCACCGCTGAAATCCAGTGACGGGGAGAAAAACCACAAGTAAGTGATGAAGCCATGATGAGACAGAGAAAGAGAAGGAAGTAGAAAGCTCTTCAAAAATGGCAGCACTTACACACTTATTTCACAAGGTGTATAGAGGACCATATATGTGTGTGTGTAAGTCTATATGTACCTTGGCAACAAATCTTTTTGTATAAGAAAGGTCTGAGTTGGAACTATCAATTATTTTTTTTTTCTTCTGGGAAGTATACCTGGAAAAGGGGAGAAAGGCAAATTTTAAAAATTGGCAGAAATAGTGCATGCATCTGAGATTCTAAGGATGATTGTCCCCTACAGTGACTTATTTTGACAGTCTGCACTGAGGTACTGTGGAGTAAGAGAGTTGCTCTCCTCCCCTTTTTAGGACTATTTTGTACTCAGATAAATACAAAGCCAGTCTGCAGCTTTAATGCAAAGCTGATACAAGACAAAATACTGATTAAAAATAATCAGACTGATTTAGTATTTTTTAGTAAATATACACTTTGATTTCAGTGAATATACATTTTGGGTTGCCATTTTTTATTTTTGCTGCATGGTTAAATCCAGCAAAGGCTGCATTCACAATCAGAATTACTTTCTAATGAAGGAATAGTGCCAGCAAAACCTCAGCTCTGGACATAAGGAGAGCAGACCTCAGGCTACTCGGGGAATTAGTAAGTAGGGTCCCCTGAGAAAATGTTTTTGCAGGTGCTGTGGTCCATCAGTGCTGGTCACTTCTTAAACTACCTCCTCAGGGCACAGGAGCAGGCAATTCCCAAATGTCAGAAGTCAAGCAGGCAAAGCAGAAGGCCAGCTTGGCTGAGCAGGGATCTTCTCTTGGAAGTAAAGTAAAAAAAGGAAGGTGTATGTCCAGTGGAAGGAAGGTCAGGTAACATGGGAAGAATTCAGAGATGCTGCTTGGCACTGTGGGGAGAAAATTTGTGTGGCCAAAGCTCAGCTGGAGTTGAAGCTGACCAGAAATGTGGGGGACAATAGAAGTTTTATCAAATATACTAATGGCAATAGGCAGTATAGAAATATCATTGACCTGTTACAGGATGAGGATGGTCACCTCACAAACAGGGACAGAGACAAGGCACAGGTGTTTAACACTTTCTTTGCCTTTGTCTTCAACACAGAGGACCATGACAGTTGACCCTGAAATTGTGTTGGATCTGCTGCTGCAGCTGGATCCCTACAAATCTCTGGGGCCTGGTGGGATTCACCCAAGAATCCTCAAAGAGCTGGCTGATGTCATCGCAAAACCTCTCTATGATTTTTGAGTGGTCTTGGGAATCTGGAGTGGTCCCAGCTGACTGGAAACTGGCGAATGTTGTCCCAATTTTCAAGGAGGGCAAGAAGGAGGACCCTGGCAACTACAGGCCTGTCAGTCTCACTGCAGTGTCTGGTAAAGTTGTGGAGATTATTCTGGGAGGTATTGAAAAACACTGATCTCTTCTCTGTGGTGACCAGTGACAGGACCTGAGGAAATGACTTGAAGTTGTGTCAGGGAGGTTTAGGTTGGATATTAGAAAGAGGTTCTTCAACCAGAAGGTGGTTGGGCACTGGAACAGGCTCCCCAGGGAAGTGGTCACAGCACCAAGCCTCTCAGAGTTCAAGAAGTGTTTGGACAATGCCCTCAGGCACATGGTGTGATTCTTGGGGAGGGTCCTTTGCAGGGCCAAGAACTGGACTCAATGAGCCTTGTGGATTCCATCCAACTTGGCATATTCTATGATTCTCTGAATGCTGTGCCCCCTGCAGTTGCACGGCACTGGGTCATCCGGAATGCGTGTTCCTTGTCTCTTACAGTGTGGACTACATATGCTAGGCTGCAATATAGACCTCCCTCACAGTGGTCTGTGTTCCAGCCATATTCAGCACATTTTTCTTTCCAGTTTCAATATTTTAATGAACTTCTGACTCACAGCAACAATCTTCATTTTAATAAAAAAATTTAAAAAGTTAAGAAGTAGTAGAGAAATCTAACCCTGGATTGTCCCATCCGTTCCTGAGTTGTGCTTTGAGGAGCTCACTGGGTGCTTTTAGCTAATCAAACAGTCATAACAGCTCCCACTCATCCTCTTATTCCTTTTTCTTTGTAGCATCCCTCATATAAACAACAATAAGACAGCACCTAAGTAATAGCAGGAAGTAAGTGCTCAGATAGAACATCACAGTAGAAAAGGCGTAGAAAAAGAAAATGCCTTTTTTTCTGAAGAATTCTAGTTTGGGATGTGATCCTTGTGTGTCTTAGATCAGCATGAATCAAGAGAAGAGGCTCTTAGTATCTTAATGTTGTATGCTATTGCACAGAACTTCATGGGGATAAAAAAGTCTCACACATCTATTTGTTTGTATCTATAATGGACACAAGGAGAGTGTATGATTGAGTATATCTGGGAATTGTTGTTTCCTTTCAGTGGGTTGCTAGGATGTATCAGGAATACAGCTTTCCAAATTTCAAGTTAGCTTTGTTCCCTTGGGGATCCAATATGAATTTTATAAAAGGAGTGGGAAGGTTAGTTTCTGTTTGTTTTCAATAGAGAAAGGAAATAAAGGAATTTAAATAAAACCTAGGTGAGGCTTGAAGTAACCTGCTACATGCAAGTGAAGTATGGAGGACTACTGATCAGACTGTACCTACTCCCACTATGGAACTCCACCCCAGGGAGCTGCCACAGGTCAAGAGGTCTGGTGTGGTGGAGACCGCGAGAGTCATGATTCACACAAAGAGAATGTGAAGTAAGTCAGTTATTCTTTGAGAGTTTCACAATGGCAAAGAATGGGAACCAATACACTGGCCAAGAAAACAGGCCACAATGGGTAAGAGTATAAACATGTAAGGCAGACATATAGGGGGCAGGCAGCCAACTGAGAGGAAGGAAGAAGCTAAAATAAGCCGATGAATGAACAGACAGGAAATATTTAGCAGTGAAAGAGATAATGTGTGACTTAGAGGGAAATAAGAGGAAAGAGTTACAAGGTTAAATCTATAAAATAATACAGTGGTTATTTAGGGGAAATTTTTCTGATGCCTTGCTGTAAACAGAAAGGACAGAACAAAGAAGTGTAGGGGAAGTGCTGTAAAAGCACCAGCAAACAGCCAGCAGCAGTGGCATCTTGCCCAGGAAAGACTGGCCAACCCCTCTTGAATTGTGGCTGATCTTGGGTGATCACCCTGCTGCTTTAAGCCTTCTTTATGCAAGCAGTGTTTCTGAAGTTGTTTGAGCACTTCTTTGCTATCTAAGGTCTTAATCTCCTCTTAGCTTTGTTCTGTATAGGTCACACTGTGTGCTCTGCCCTCTGATTTAGGGTTCTGGCAGGGAGGGCTGCTGGAGCTAGTAGATATGAGTTCAGGTGATTTTCACATAGTAGGGGACAGAAACAACCATCCCAGCCTCGGAGAAGTTGAAAGGTGGTGAAAAATGGGATGGGACTAACTGAAGAAAAATACTGACTGTTTCTGTTAGGTTAGGCTAGTTGAACTGCATCGGCAGAGCACATCCAAAACCAGTTTGGCATCTCTTCTGGGTCTAGGAAGAGGTGTCCTCGTCTCTAAGCCTCTGGCATGCCTCCAGTCCTGTGCTTTCTTCCTCCATGGATGCTATGGACTGGTGGGACCATGTCATATGCTGGATTCAGGCAAATCAGAGAGAAAAAGACTAATCTGGAAGGCCTGTTTTTACTGGTTAGTAAATAAGGTAATGAACTTTTATAGTGGAATAGAGCCACAATTCTAGGAGAAGTTGCATGTTACAAAGCCCTGGCTTTTTAGATAACTTAATAGAAGAAACATCTGAGTCTACAGACTCAGATAACAGAGATCTGTTATTTTAGGATAAGGAGATTCCTGCAAATATGGGAGGGAGGGTGTCTCTGTGTGATTGACCTCCCCTCTCTTTCTACATTCCTTCACATTGACTTGAGTTCTAGATTTGAAGAAACTGGAACTTACAAAATCTTTAAATGGTTAGGATCTGCATGTTGAATTTGCAGCATTCTGAAATCAAGCTAGTTCCACTTTGTTCTAATTTGTGTGGATTTGGGGTTTTTTTGGACAACTCTGAAATAACATTTTGGGGAGATACCAGAAAATCATCAGCCTGAGAAAACTACTCATCTGTCCAAGAGGAACATACACTGTGACAGTAAGAAACAGGGAATGAAGATGCTCCAGGATAGCTTCCTTATTCAAAATTAGAAATAAGGAAGTGGAAAGCAAAAAAATTAATGACTTTGCTTTGCTCAGCACAATTCCATGACTTGAGAGCAGTGCCTGACTTTGCTCTCAGTTGCCCTGAGAAATTCAGACTAAGCGCAACGTAAAAGCGGTAGGATCAGAATAAGACCTGTGTAGTTCTCACACATGTTCACATCTCACAAAGCCTTTTAGTGGGGCTGGCAGTGTGCTCTGCATTACCCAAAATACAAAGGCAGGCACTGATTTTAGGAGCTTACCATTTAAATGCAAGCAGCTCTTTCTAGATTCTAGATTCTCTGACTTAGATTAAAAAGAAACCCCTGATTAAGATGTATGTGGCTATGGGAGCTTCTTCTAGTCTTGTGCTTTCTGACTGCCTAGGGACAGGAGAAATCCCTGGCCTGGCTGCACAGGATGCAGGCAGCCTGACATGTGCCTGAAACTGAATCTAGCTAGTCTGGGCAGTAAGAGTGATGACTACCCCACAACCTAGCAATCAAAAAGTCAAGGTCTGTGGGGCTTTGTTGTCCTGAGGAAGGTGCTGTGTTGTAGGAAGATGCTGATGCCTTTGCCAGCATGTCTTAACTGCTGCTGTCGTGCACAACTGCCAGACAAAAGCTACCACAGATATGTCTATCCAGGCTGAAATCACACCTTCTTTTTGTCATGCAGGCAAGTGCTTGGATACCCTCTCTGAATGGTGGCAGCCTTCCAGCTAACAATGGTGTCTGAGCTCTCTGCAGTATTACCTGCTGAGGTGTTTCCTACAACACGCCACTTCTTTATTTACCCTTGCTCCTGGCTCTTTCCCTTTAGACAGAGCTTGGCAAGCAGCCCTGTGGCAATTTTCTGCACTGAACTTGTGCCAGAGGAAACCCGCTTGGATAAGAACTGGGACATTTTGATCGAAAGCAAGGTTGTGAGTCCCAATGGATATTCTTTTTCCTAATGTATTTGCTAGCATCGTTGTTTTTCCAATTTTTGCTGTATGAAATAGTTTTCTGTCCTTGACTAGTGCAGTGCTCTTTATTCATAAGTTTTTCTTACAAGTCCCTACTTTGGTATGGAGACTAAATTCCCTTCATTAAACCTTCTTCATTCATTGGAAAACAATACAGCAAAACCTGCGTGGCAAAGATTAGAATGCATTTGAAGTAATGCTTTCTTACTGTCTTGGGTTTCTAAAAGTTAATTGTTAAAAAGCAGGGCTTGATAGAAAATGTATTTTAATTATATGGTGCTTTGAAACAAACAATTTACAACTGCCAGGCCAGCTTGCTCAGGTCTTGCTTATCTGGACAGTACATCATGTAGTAGGGTGTCAGAGGTGCTCCTCTGCAAGAAACAGTGCAAAAGGTAGTTAGTTGCAGTGTAATAAAAAGGATGCCAATCACCCTTTCGATTCATATTGGTATCAAATATCAAAATTACTATTTTTTCATTAAATGAATAGAAGAGTTTCTGATTCCCTTTTCTTTTTACAGATTATAGCTCTTCTTATGATCTCTGAGCCCACAGTGTGCCACTTTTAACTTACATTTTCTTGTTTTTATTTAAAAAATAGAACCAAAAGCCCCTTGGCAACATCAGCCATGTTTATGGACAGCAATATTTGCTTTAGAAATAGTGTCATTGCCATATCTTGTGAAGTGATGATAAACATCCTGAAACTGTACACAGAAAAAGGTCAAAGATCAAATAGATTTCCTCACCAGGGAATTGTTCAGTAAAACACAGCGCTCCTGTTGTTTGCACTGTAACACAGGAGTTAGGGACTGCAATTATGATGATGTGGACTGGATTGACAGATTTTGAAAGACACATGTAAGATGTTGGATCTTTTAAAGACAAAAAAGTTGTTTCTCTTTCACCATGGCCCCTGGGTTTAGTCCTTTTTATGACGATGGGTTGAAAAGGGTGTGAAATGATTAGTGCTGCTGGCCTATATCGGACAGCAGCAAGGACAATTCATCTCCTTGACGTGAAATCTAAATGAGGTTCTTCTCTTCCTCACAGGGTAAGACCTACTTTCAGGCAACTGTGTCTGTGTGTGTTCACTTCAGCATTTGCTTCCCTTTTGCTGACTCAATTACTTACAACTAGCTGTTGTTCAGGCAGGGGGAACATATAAAGCAAGACCAACAGAATATGCAGACAGCGTTGAGGCATTCCAGGGGAGCAGTTAATGTTAGTGTCCTTGTAAGAGTTCCTGTCAGCCTGGAGTTTGCATTTATTTTTGGGATGGCATTCGTTGGTTGGTTGATTTCATTGTTGAATCCAATGTTAATCCAAGGAATCATTAATATTACTTACTTAGTCCTACTGCTCTGTTGACTGTTGTGTAGGCTGCAAAATCTGAGGTAGGAGCTGCCTTTGCCTGTATCAGGAAAAATAGTTTTTCAAACAAGAGAAAAATGTTACTTGCCCCCCAAAAAAATAATAAAAAAAAAAAGGCAGGATGTTTCTGTTTGGGTCTGCTTGGTCTTAGTGCTGTCTTCTGCTGTTACCTAACACTTGTTCATCTGGCATTCTCATTATATCAAGGCACCAGCCTACAGTGACAGCTATCTCCTCTGGAGCTGAAAATCAAAATTATTACATGATGCAACAAGTAGGTGTGATAAATGAGCAGAGGGAACGTAAGATAAATGATGAGCCTAGCAGTGACAGGAGACAGAGCTACATGGACCGTGTGCAAAATTTGTAACTTTGCAATATGTGTTAGGTTTTCTTTCTTTAAGATATCAAAAGAGGAAAAAGATTGATAGCATCAGTAGTTTCTGCTGGCCACCTGCCTCCCTGTTACGTTGAAAAGATGAAAGAGCATTCATTCCTTTCATACATTAGGAATCATTTTATGCTTTCTGTAACAAAACACACCGCAAGTTTTGCACAACTGCATTTTCTGTTTAGTTATACGAAAATAAATCTGAGAACGTGTAGAAGAGGTCATAGATCCTTGAGCACTGTGAGCCTGACAGTAGTTAACAAAAGTCTAGCATGTTGTTTTGTCTTTTCCTTAAAAGTATTTTCCAGAGGAGTGTCTTTACTGGACAATACTGTGACTATTAATAGAGAACGGAGAAAACAGCAGTGAATTCTGTGCTTGGATGAAAGCCTGCCAGAACCAGAAGTATAGCAACACAAAATAGCCCTGCTTAGATTAAATCAAATATCAAACTAAATAATCCATTTTTCATGGGTGAGATAGGGGTGAAGTTGACAGCTACATGACAGAAAATGGCAGACATATACACAAGTACATATAATTGTGTGTGTGTGAGGGGATTGAGGCAGAGAAAGAGATCAGACCGACATTTTCTGTGTAAAATCTAACCATACGTCACAATATATTTTTGGTTACATTTGCAAGGAACAGGAGCTTTTCTTTCAGAAAAAAAAAAAGGTAAGTCCTTGTTCTTAGAAGAGCAGGGAGAGGGAAGGAGGGATGTGGCAGGACCTCCTGAGGAAAGCCTGTATCATTGAGAGAAGGCTCGGGGGAGACCTCATCACTCTCTACAACTCCCTGAGAGGAGGTTGTAGCCAGGTGGGGGTTGGTCTCTTCTCCCAGACAACCAGCAGTAGGACAAGAGGGCATGGCCTTAAGCTGTGCCAGGGGAGGGTTAGGCTGGATATTAGAAAGAAATTCTTTACAGAGAGAGTAATCAGCCATTGGAATGGGCTGCCCAGGGAAGTGGTGGATTCTCCATCCCTGGAGGTTTTCAAGACGAGGCTGGACGTGGCACTTAATGCCATAGTCTAGTAACCACAGTGGGGTTGGATCAAGGGTTGGACTTGATGATCTCAGAGGTCCTTTCCAACCCGTCTGATCCTATGATTCTATGATTCTATGATTCTATGATTCTATGACTGTGCCCCAGGCAGGCAGCTCTTTGCAGCCAGTAGCTAAAAGGGATTAACAGAACACATCATGGGGACTGCCAGCTATACCAACAGGGGGGACTAAGCCATGTCTATGCAGCTTGAAGAGCACAAGTCTCTGTTCCCCCAAGCTAGAGTGCCTCTGAAGAAAAGGACTACACCACACACTCACTTTTTCATTCAAGCAAAAAGGAGGAATCACAGCACCATCTGGCCAGCAAAATGGCCTCAGGGAACTGTAATGAGTCAAGCTGAAAGGTATGCTTTCTAATGTGAGAAGTCTGATCCAGTCTTACACTGGTTCAGGTTAAGAGGTAGGGTTAGGGTTAGACACTTCTAAGTTTGCCTTCACATAGGATTAGGGTTAGGGTTTAGGATGAAGGTTAGGGTCTAGAGTTAGGACAATTAGAGTTATGGCTTAGTGTAAGGGTTATTAGGGTTAGGGTCATTAGGGTTAAGGTTAATAGTTAGGATTAGTGGTTAGTGTAAGGCTTTGGGTTGTATTTATTAAGATTAGGGTTAAATTTATGGTTAAGGTTGAGGTTATGGTTATGTTAATGGTTGTTAGGGCTAGGGTTAGGTTGAGAGATTTGTAGATTTTTTTACACTTTGGGCTGCTAGTTTGTGACTACTCTTCACTATCTAATATATTTTTGCACTACCAGTAATTCTTTAAACTCTTACTTACCTGTCCTTTCCAGACCTTTATGACCTCCTTGTCATCCCTATTATTGTCCTCTCTATTTTTAACGTGGACCACATAGCCCAGCTGCATGAGTGCCGTTTTGTTCTTGTACGTTTATCTCAAAAGAAGAGCTTCCTACTTCACACACAAAGCTTGGGGTGCCTAATTCTTCCCACCAGAAGACATTTTTTCAGGATCTGGGAAAAACTGTCAGATTTTAACTGATGTGGTGGCTTAATCCTTTGTTTGTGGTAGCACTTAATGACCTCTACATTAGGGCCTCGCTGTGGAGGCACTGCACAAATGCAGAGTAAGAGGAGATGTGTGTCCCAAAGAGCTGAGGAAATGGGACAGAGAAAGGTCATGTGCAGGAAGAAATAGTTTGGTAAAGCAATCATCCCACAGGCACATTGCCTGGGGGCAGCATGAACGTTCAGAGCCAGCTCTCCTCAGGCCATGGTTCTACGTGGGTTGTGCTTCAGGGACTATGGTAGCAGCCCTTTGAAGAAGAAACTTCTGAACCTTCAGATGAAGGGAGCAGATGTTTATCAGTGATGCAGGATTTGGAGTGCTTTTCCTTATGTGTCCTCTGTTAATCTCTAGTTAATCCCAAGCTGTTAATTTCTTTTGCTCTTCTATGAGTAGATGGCCATGCATCGCAGAAATTGTTTTCTTCACTTTTTTTTTAATCTTTCTTAAGAATAAAACCTCTGTGGTAGAAACAACTTATTGTGCCTAAAACAAAGTGAATGGCTCAGAAGATGAAATGTTCACCTCTGGGATCTTCTCCACGTACACTGTAGCACACATCCTCCTTGGAAGGGTTTCTCCTGGCACTCTACCTGAGGGGCTCTCCATTTCCTGATCAAACACCACATGGAAAATTAAACTTCACAGAAAATATATATAAAATCCAACACCTCTCTATAACAAGCTATATGGAGTGGCCAGATATTAAGTCATTAATTCTTACCACTGTTTAATACATATTGTATAATTACTGCTACATAATACTGTACAGAACACGATACTAATAATGTGCTGATTAAATTGTACTTAATTGAACTTTTTTCTTACTAATTCCCTCCTATTTCCTTCTGACAATAGCTCTCTTTTCTCTGTCTCACGCTTGGTTTCTGCTCAGTACATATGTGTTGCAGAGCCCTGTCCCTGCAGTGTACACAAGATTTCCTTAAGCTTACCAGAACATGTGCCTGGGACAATTTAACTCAGAAACTCCGATACTTTCAGCCTCAGACCACTGGCCATAGCAACCCTCCTACCTTCATCCTATGCACAGCCCCAAATCTTGCTCTGTGGGAAGAGAGGAATGGGCAGTGTGGAACATAATATAAAAAATAAAATTAAAAGTTTCTGCTTCAGATACTTTTTGTCATAAAAGTCTATTCACCTTTATGAGCTCGTGCATCTCCATATCTGGAGTCCTCAGCACATGAAAGACATGGGCCTGTTAGAGCAGGTCCAGAGGAGGGACATAAAGATTAACCAGGGGGAAGGAGCACCTCTGTATGAGGACAAGCTGATAGAGTTGGGGTTGTTCAGCCTGGAAAAGAAAAGGTTCTGGGGATAGGTTAGAGCAGCATTCCAATACGTAAAGGAGGCGTTCAAAAAGGAGGAGGAGAGATTTTATACGGACATATAGTGACAGAACAAGGGAGGAATGGTTTCAAACTAGAAGAGGAGAAAGACTAAATGATTGAAAGAAGGAGAAAGACTAAATGATTGGAAGTTCTTTTCTCGGAGGGTGGTGAGGCAGTGGCACAGGTTACCCAGAATGGACGTGGATGTCCCATCCCAAGGCCAGGTTAGATGCAGTTCTGAGCAACCTGGTCTAGTGGAAGGTGTCCCTGCCCACAGTAGGGGGTAGGAACTGGATGGCCTTTAATGTCCCTTCTGACCCAAGCCATTCTATGAGTCTGTGATTCTATGACCTATATATATACAAATGCATATATGCATGCATGCATATATTTATAGCTGCATACATCTAGATACACACAGCTTTTTAAAGGTTACTGAGTCAATGACACCTTCCTCCTTCCCTGTTTTTATCACTATTCTGTAGGTTCTTTTGGTATCTAGCCATGCTTATAAATGACACATCACTGAAGGATACTTGGTGAATTTTCTGCTGTGGTGGGAGGATCAGAGCTGGCTGACTTTTTGTGCAGGGCTTCTTCTGGAAAATAAAGAAAAACAAAGAGGACCCTGCAAGGAGGAGGAAAGGGGAACCTAGAGGAGAGGGACCCCCCATGACTCGAAGTGACTAGCACGTGCTGGTGCTGCTGGCTCTGGGCAGTCAGCACTGGGTGTGCTGGGGAAAGGGGGGCGGCCAGACCCAGGCCCCCAGAAGAAGACGGCCGCTGGAGGCTCTGATGCTGCTGTCTGTCATTCCACTTTCACCCGAGACTTTCTCCAGGCTCCCTCTTTTACAGTTTTACGTAAACTCTGGGGTCCTGCTGGATGAAAGTGCTCTCTGTTTCGCAGTGGAGCTGTGGCTTTTGGATTTTACAGCCCCAAAATTACTTCACGATGATCCAGAGCACACATCATAGCCCAGAAACCACACGGGAGCCGTGCGGGTAAAGGAAGCCGAGAGTTGCTGAAGTAGCCAGACTGAAATTTATAACCGTGACCTGGGCCTTGTCAGGCCTTTACGACACCATGTAAAGGGAATTGCTGCTTAGTCACCAATTTGCTTGGCAAGATTGGCTGGATTAGGAAATACATAAAAGGTCAGACAGTAGGAGTTTGTCTAGACATCCTATTTTGGATTATATGCTCTACAAGTTTCTGTGGCAACCCCTGCAAAACATTCATATTTTAGCAGTATTTTTGAAGGCTCCATTTCTGTAATGAGCCACCGAAACTTTTGCGAGCAAAATTAACTTGTTTCTCTACCACCCGCTACACCGTTTGGGTAAGCAAAGGGAGGCACCCCAAGCGGGAGCTGCCGGGCTGCCAGAGCAGCCGCCTTCTTCACCAAGGCAGCCGTCGTGCCTGTCGGGGCAGCTGGTGACCCAGGGAGGCCTGGGGACCTGCCAGTGGTGAAGGAGCTGAGGCAGGGACTGGATGCTTCCCCACGGCTGCCAGACCACACTTCACTGCCATTCACCAGCCCAGGCTCCACGCTGATCTTTCCAGTGGCGGAGGGACGGATGGGGGAACCAAGGAGAAAGAGATGCTGCCTCAGGTTCCCTGCTTGCGAGCAGCACGCTGAGCTCTGTGGATAAAAGAAGCAGCACCGTGGCTTGCCACCTGAAACTGAGCTCGCTGGGACTGGAGATGGGCTGCTTAGGAGTTTTAACAGAAAAAAAATGCAGTATTGCAGTGAGAAGGGAAAACCAGCCAGGCAGGAAAAAATGGGCTATACTGCCAGGTTTTTTTTTTTCCTTCCTGTAGAATCATGGAGTGATTTGAATTGGAAGGGACCTTAAAAATCATCTGGTTCCAACCCCTCTGCCACGGACAGGGACACCTTCCCTTAAACCAGGTTCCTCAAAGCCCTGTCCAAATTGGCCTTGCACTTCTGTGACATTTTTATTATTATTTACTCCCTTCCATCTCATCCCTCGTGCAGGTGAAAAGTGGGAACAATTTCAAATTTAGGTCTCTGGAATTATTCCTCTGGGCTCTTAAAGGTGGGGGAGGATGAGGGGGGGGGAGAAAAAGTGAACTCCATGAGTTTTAATGACACTAATTGGATTTGGCTGGACTTTCCAGGTTGAATCAAATAGATGTCAACTTAAACTAAATACAATGTAGGAAGAAAGATTTTATGAAAACCAAGGGCAGATTTACTTTGTCTACTCAAGTAAAAATTAATGAATAAATAAACACTCCAGACAGTGCTTTTGACCAGGTTCATTAAAGTAAGATCATGCTTTAACTTTATGATTTCTATCATCTGATACCTAGAAAACTGGCTTTCAAATTCATTCCTGGAAGGGCTGGTATTTATTAGGACTGGTCAGTTTTCTTTCCTTTTCCTCATAATTATCTTCTGGATAAATATTACTGTGAAAGGGGATTTGCATTGCTGGTTGCTGACATAGCCAGCACCTGGAGCCATGGTGGTGTTAATTCATCAGTGCAGCAGATGTTCCTCTGATGGTGTCACACACCTTCCTTGGGCAGTGTTCTCCCTCATCCACCTTCAAGCCCTTCAGAAAAGTGGGTACCATTATCCACACTCTGCAAATAAGGAACAGCTGGAGGAAAGTGGGGCTTAGAGAAATAAACAGACAGCTTTGAGAAGGTGTGGACTACTTGCAGCTTCCCTGAAATTCTTAGGGTGAGAGTGATGTTTCTGGCTTTCCATATGTCTGTTGAGAAGGTGCATCATTAGTTTACTTTGTAAATTAAACTTCAAAATACTGTACTGATTTATCGCTGGGTTAGGCTAAGTTGCTGAAATGAGCAAGATTTCAGAAGTAAGAGCAAAGAATTACAGCTGCTCTGCTGATACCCTTTGAATTGAAACCTAATGCTCCAGCACTTCCCAGGCAAAGTAAGTCAACGTGCATTCGTGTTGTCTCTGGCACAGGCAGAGGGATTGCACGTGGAGTTGAGGAGTGAGCAACACCCCCAGGGCTGAGGGTGTGGGCTGATGTATGTACTTACATGTATCAGATTCTGTGCTCTAAAATAACCACAGGCACATGCATATTTCGTGGCCTACCTGTTCACCAAGACTCCCTGATGACAGTGTATGAGTCAAATAATGTGAAACTGAAATGTGCAGTGGAAGGGAAGTTCCATGTTTGACCAAGCAAACATCTCTCTGATTCTAAATTGTATTCAGCCAGCTTCCTTTGGTCATACTTCCTTGGTGATTTGCCTATAAAATGAGCTTTTATTTAATGCTTTGAAATACTGGGTTAATAAGAAGGCTGCAGAACCACATCATATATTTCTGAATTCCAGTGCAAATCTGTTATCTATTATTATTATTATTACGCAAAGAGCCCTGTTTAGGCAAAGGAGTGTTGCAGTACAATTTGCCAAATGAGTAACAGGTCTCTGGCCTAAGGAGCTTACAGTCTAAAGGCAATTTTGGCAAGGTTTTCAAAGGTGCTGCGTACCCACAGTTTACAGACTTCAATGAGAACCTGAGAGTCCAATGACAACTTTGAAAATCATGCCAAATACAAATAATTACCTTTCTTTCCTTCTTTGATAACTGGAAGTCACTCATAACGTTTTAATTACAAACATATTATCAAATTTTATTGTTTGACTTGCTTAGTCCCACCTCCCCCTTTTCAGGGCATTCATTGGGTTGATAGATATTCGTCATTTCTTCCTCTACAATTTCTTCCCTACAGGCTAGCCACCACTAGGGAAAGTCGTCCTGAATGTAGTAGCTAAGCTAAATTCTTATTTCTATAGGTGAACATAACTGGAAGGTTGTCTATTTCTTTTATATGGATAAATTAAGGGGACAGATTTCACTAATGCTTACAAATATAAGGGACAAGTAGGTGGGAAGTTTTAGATCTCTGTTATTATGTAAAGGCCTCAGGGTGCAAGGACAGGAGGCTTTGATAGGTGCTTGTGCATGGTGGGGAGGATATTTTAAAGTAGTTTTAAAAAGTAGACTTCCTGGCAAAGCTAATACCTAAAAATGCTGGGGCAATATAATCCATAGGAAAATACATAATTGAATTTAAAATTAAAATTTAAATAAAGTATACACAGCTCATGATGTTTTCCACTATTCATAAAGATAGACAGATGTGGGTTATGGCCTGTGTATCAGGGAGGACCTCTGACCTCTCCATACTCTTTAATAAACAGTAAAACTCAGTATATATTTCCAAAGCAGGTTATAGGGAGGTAGCAGATTATACCTAGATTAAGAGAAAAAGGGTTTTTTACCTTTCTGGGGATTTGAATGATGTTACTGTTGCTCTCCTATAGGACTTCATATTGTTCGCTCTTTTACTTTAGAACTGAGCTGTGAAATATCAACACTTTTAGGAAAAAGAAACACAAGTAAGAAGATACATTTATTGATGTGATTGAGGTACTAAGCAGAACAGAAAAGCAATACAGAAATGTGAAAGGCTTGAAAATTAGGAAAATTAATTCTCTATATGTAGTAGTAAGGAGTAATTTTAGTCACACTCAGCTTCTAGTCAGTGCTTTTTTCTTGTGGATCTCAAAGCACCTTAGTGAATCAGTGGGTACCACTACCTGATTTATGGATGGGGAAACTGAGGAACAGACAGGGAATGTTACATGCTCAAGGCTCCCCAGTATATCAGCTAGGAATAGCAACAATATCCGACTGCTGTCGTGCTGAGTCCACTTGATCGCATTCACTGTGAATGATGACTCACCTGAAATTCACACAAAAGCATCGTTGAATTACCACCAATATTGGAAAGCAGCCTACAAAAGAAATTGGGTTTCTCTGGCCCAAAGTATGCTGTGAAAATGGTTTGTTCCACCTGACTGTGGCATCCTCACCCAAACGTGATGTGAGACTGGAAAAGGCAACGGGCTCCTTCGATGGCCTGCTCGGCCCTTCCTCCTCCACAGATGAGAAGAGGCAGTGGGCCTCTGCTCGAAACTTTCTACCCCGGTTACCCTGGACAGTTTCCATTCCCTTGAGGAGGACTGCTGGATCATCATATGTTTCCCCAATGCCTGGCATCCTGCCAGAGCTACGTTCTTTGGTAATCTCCTCTTTACCTTCACATTGTCCACACACATGTATTAATAACGGTGATTATGGTTAAGTATTATCTTACTTTGGCAGCGGTTTTTTGGAAGATAAAATAAGAAATCTATTTCTTTTGTTGATGTTGCTTATCTCCCTTGCCAAGTCCTCACCTCCTTCTCTTCTCCTTTTTTGGGTCTTTTCCAAAGTCTGTTTTCTCTCCACATAATTTTACTTCTTGTTGCATAGCGTACTGTATTAATACTTTTTCTTCCTATTTCCCTCTGCCTTTTTCCCCTCTCCCACATTTCATTTCTGTTCATGACCTCCATCCTTCTTCTTCTCTGTCTCTTTCCCACATTCCTCCTTTTCTATCTAGTTTATCCCAATCTCCTCAGCCAGAACCAGACCGACCATGTCAGGCGGTTTGGGGAGTTTCAGAGCAAGTGCATGAGCAGCAGTTGGTCAGGCCAAGTGAAGCATCTGATTCAGCAGTTTCTCAGCTGCTTTGCATCTCCCTTCTGCTTAGCCTGAGCACACGGAAGGAGGCACAGGTGCCACATCTGCTGGAGGGGGGCTGTGTAGTCATGAGGGGTGATGAGGTGATACAGCTATCCAGAAACTAGAGTGACTGTGCCTTTTCACCCTGTTTAACCAGCAGAGCTCACCCTCACTTACCTTGGAGCTTTAGAAAAAGGTTTGGGCATAAGCCAAGGCAGGGGTAACCCATTAAATATTTGCAACAAGCCTCAAATCAGTTCACTTCTTTGGCTAAACTAAACCAGCAAGGTCAGCAATGTCACTTAATAGAGTGAAGCAGATAAACTGTTTGAACATTTTCTGTGCTTTAAAGGCAGCTTTGGTCTTCTGTTTACTTAGAGATACCGTCCAGTCAGTATCACAAAAATATTATATAATTAAAAATATTAATCCAGAGAGAACATTTGTATTTTTAATTGCTTGGTCTGATTCAAAGGTATTGAGAACAGTTTGTACCATCACCTGCCTTCACACCTAGCTGTCAGCCCATGCAGAAGGGTGAATATGGCACAGTATCATGTGACTGTGGTGGAAGAGAATGATTACACCAGCACTGGAAGTATCATTCAAGGAATATAAATGCCACCAAGTGTGACAGTTTTTCAGGCACAGACAACATGTCCAGAGGATTCACCTGCTCCCCAGGACAGATGCCTCGAGCCCTGAGGCTCATTTGTCCCCAGGCCTGGCCCTCTGCCTGCAGAGGAGGCAGCCATGGGAAGGGTGGGGAGACAGCTGGTGCTTTGTAAGCCTCTGGCCTTTCAAGCACCGTCCAGTGCAGATGTGTTCTCAGCAGAGACAGATGCTTAAATTGCCTGGGGCCCTGCCTACTCTGACTCCCATCATTGCTATTGCCAGTGGAAAACTGTAGACCAGAAAAGGCTTCATTTAAATAGACTCTTGTTTAAAAGCTTAGTGCCTTCAGCTGTTTCTAACTGAAGCATGTCAAGGTGTAGGAGGGAAGACCTAATGGCTTCAGGGAGCTGGGAAACACCGACTTCCGTGAAATGCCTGTGGCCAGCTTTAAATGTTCTTAGAGGTTTTATTTTTAACTGTTTCGGTAAGTAAGAGATCTCTAGTGGTTGTTTTGGGGATAAGTAAATGAAGTGTTGGTAATTTAATATCAGCTATGTGCTTGGCCTCATAATTTTTTTTTCTCTCTGTCAGTTCTTCATCAAGCCACAGAAACCAAACTATAATCGTTGTCTCTTCCTCAAAACAACACAATTACTTTTGCAGCTCTCTCTTTGACAAGCTGCCAACAGTGCATTATCATATACCCAGGATCTCACAAGACACTAAAAAGCTGCGTATCATCACAAGCTGTCTTCTTGGTAAGAAATAGTGTGGTGTTTGCTCTACTGAAACAGTAGTCAGCTGTGAGGTATAAATTTCTAGATGATGACTGCAGAGTTTGGATGGTGATGTAAGGTCTTCAGAGAAGGCAGTAACTCTTTGAGAATGCCTGCGCAGGACTCCTCATCACTGAGGAGTGCCTAAATATACCATAAATCGCAGACTTATTGGCTGAAGAAGACTTCAGCTCCTAAATATCTCCTGCTAATGCACACACCGGAATGAGATATCTGAGATACTATGATGCCTGGGCTATCCTCCAACCCACTTGCTTCCCAATATTTTTGCATTCTATTCTGTTCTTTAGTGAAAATGCTTACTGTTTTTCTCCCCTTCTCAACTTTGCCTTTTTCCATTCTCCTCTCTAACACTCTTTTGAATGGTTCTGCCTGCTGTCTTCACTAAGTCACTGAACAGTTCACTTCAGAGAAGGTGTCCAAAGGCAAATTGCCCCTTCCCTTCATCTGATTGGTGAGGTGAAAATTTGGTCTTTGAAACTTTGTTCAAGCCAATAATACATCCGTCTCACGACTCCTATACAGATTTATTATCTGTTTCCTGGTAATGTCCTGTTAAGATGTAGGTCATCTGGATTGCTGCTTCTGCTGATACACTTCCAGAGGGCTGAGGTATCTGTAGTGTGCTCAAATGTTGCTTCCGCCAATACTCTCAGTGCAGTAGAAACATAGTTTTAGACTGTTTTCTTTCCATAAAGTGGTTCCATCAGTGGAATTATAGAGAACACTTCAGATTTGCTGGATTTAGCTATTACAAATCAAGGTACTTTGTCTCTTATAACCTGACAGGATATCCCCTGTATAGTTATGTTACTTTCAGTAATTAAAAAAAAACCCTGAGCAGTTAACTATTGCTTTCAGTAGAGCAG
This sequence comes from Oxyruncus cristatus, assembly GCA_013399855.1. Lineage (NCBI taxonomy): Eukaryota > Metazoa > Chordata > Aves > Passeriformes > Cotingidae > Oxyruncus > Oxyruncus cristatus. The sequence continues at coordinate 1,910,000 of VXAY01004461.1, forward strand.
AAGTTTACTTGCTTTTATATCTGAAATCTTGCCAGTTAAGGTTTCTACTCAACAGTTAATCTCATTCATAATTAGGCTCAACAAAACCCTGGTGTATCTTTCCTAATCATCACACCACCGACGTCATAGATTGGGATCCAGAAAGTAAAAGTAAATAGGATGTGTAATGGATAATCACCAGTAACTACAGTGCAGGGAAAGGAGCAACTGCAGGGACAAGTTATCTTTGGAGTAGTGGATATCCCAGTAGCCATAAGGATGTGGGCTGTTGGCCATGCACATTTTGTCAGTCAGATGATAGGGAGCTACCCACTGCCATTGATTCTGTGCTGCTCAATTCCAGATCAAGCAGATGAAAGTCAGCTGTGCACAGCACTGCCTCTACGGACGGCCTTGCAGGCCGCAGAGACTTGCAGACTACAGGGGACAGGGTTCGACACTGAGGTAGTCATTCCAAGCTCCCCAGTTCAGAGGCCCACTTTGCAATGCTGAAGTAAACCATATTGGCCAGTTTATCCTATTTAAAAATGTCTCTGTAATTCGATAAGGGCACAGCCTAAACCAATGAATAAAACCTGGTGTCTAATACTTAGTCTGCTAAAATAAATTAAATAAATTCTGCACCAGTTTCAAACATTCCTTGTTTAACCGGCTTAGGAGCCTAAATCATGATGTACTGTTTGAAAATGTTACATGCAGCCTTATTTATTAGCAAGCCAAGAGCTAAGAAGATAATGCTGCCCTTCATTTTCTGAAATCTCTCCAGGTATACATTTATTCTATCCCTGTTGGAATATGTCAACATATGTTAACTAATAGACCTCAGAAATAATCAATTATATCAATAATTTCATGTATAAATAACTTTCCATCAAAATCTATTTAACAGGTAATGAAATGTTGCTTCAATCATGACCACTCAGGCCTGAAGTCATGAGCTGGATCATTCACCTCATCCGCATTTGGAATTGGCCTAAATGATACAAATTGATTAAGAAACATCACGAGTTGGCTTCAAGTGCCAATTTAGTACCTGTTTCCAATAATGGAAACATGTGATCAGTTGGGATGGAGCTAGCCTTACAGTCATAGCGGAGTCTCCAGGACAGCTTTCTGCCTTTTCTGTCTTCAAGCCTCTCCTGTAACTCTGCTGGTTTTCTCCAAAAACAATGCCACAAAGGTCCTCAAGACATCAGGTAACAGAAGGATTACTGAGGTGAACAATACCAGCTGAGAAAAGCCTCTGTTTTCTTTTGATCGCAAGCTGATGGACTCCATTAGCACTTATCGTAGAATCATAGAATGGTTTGGGTTGGAAGGAACCTTAAAGTTCATCTCGTTCCAGTATACAGATAAAGGTAATGGAAACTGTAAAAAAATTACTTGGAGGACAGGGCTTTACCACCCAAAATGGCCTTGCTCATTTCTTCTTTTTCTTTTTTTTCATAATATACTTTATTATATTATATTGATGGTTGGCTTTCCACAGAAATTCTCTGCCTTGTTTCACATTTTTATCTGTGATTTTAAATGAGTGAAGGAGCAAGGTTTTAAAAAATTGCTTGGATTTGAAAAGGATATAAGGCTGAATATTGTCAGAAAGTTTTTGCCAGATGTCTGCATTCAGCGATTTTTTTTTTTTTTTAACAGAGTTAGTACATTTTCTTGAAAAGTAGATTGCAGTTCTACTAGGCTCCTTACACTGAAATTCAAACTCATTTCCCCTAAGAGATCACTGGTTAGATATACTTTTAATAAAATGGGACAATAGAAGTGGCCACTGATGTATGGTAAACTGGATTTGCGTCCTAGCTGTGACATGCGTAATGCTTTGGGAAGAGCTGAGTTAGCTTTCCAACACAACTTGAAACAGCAACTTTTGACATCTCTGCCTCCCAGTTATTCACTTATGACATGGTGAGCGTGACTAAGATGGCATACACAGTGGGAAGAGAGGAGGCATTCTTGTCTCATTCCTCTTAAGAGGTGGGAGACATTTCAAGTTGTTATCACCAAGGCATAGTTTGCAGGAAAAACATTTTTATCCATGATATAAACTGAGAGCCAAAATTAAAAAATTCTAAAGTAAAGAACAAAAAAATCCCTTGGGATCCTATCAAATGTTTTCTTGGAACCGAGACTGCAAATTAGGCTTCTATTTTGTTCCACAGAAGGTAATGAATAATATTTAATAACCTCCTTATGTTATTCTTGGCCTGCCTCTGGAGGGGTTACCCTGGCTGGTCAGCGTGGATAATGGATGTCAGAAAAGGTGCTAGGCTATTTGTATATACCTTGGCGAAGATTTTACCATCCCTGTTCAAGATTGATACGGGTCTTTATGAAGTGTACGATTTTACGGCTTCTTTGGAAAAAATAGTCGTTGCTGCCTTTAGAACAGATAGAAGAAATAATTGGGAAGGCTATCTATGAGGTGCATAGAGGGGATAAGCCATTTCTTTAACTGTCAGTGTAGTCTGATCTGGATAGATTTCCCTTATTAAGATGGCATGCCATGTCAGAGGGGTTGGCCGTTGTCCCACCAACAGGGCTGCAAAGCCTCAGCCTGCCCTTCATCTCCTCCTCTCGTCCTCTGTCTCCTTGCACTGCATCCACTGACTGTCGGTCCTTCAGGAGCCGGTGGGTAGAGCCGTGGCTGTACAGAAGAGCATTTGCTGAGTACTCATTCCCAGACAGCTGGAAATCACTCACTCAGCAGCTGAGAAACCAAAACTCTTGAAGCTCGCTCTCTCTGAACAAATAAACACAACCAATGTCAAATACTCCACCACTGCTATTGAAATGCTTGTCTGTAATATAACCAAATGGCAATGTAAACCTCTAAGAAAATTTCAACCTCAGTTGCTCCTCTTCTGAAATTTTATTTTTAATTACAGAAAATTGAATTAAAGCTGTTCAAGTTGAAACAAAATGTCACAATGATTAGCTGGCATATGTCATATTTTTCTTCTTTCTTTTGTTTACCGCAAGTGAGCAAATGCACAGATTCTATGGATTGCCCAAATGGTCTTTCTTGTCTTACTACGGAGTTTTCGGGCAGCACATGTAAGGATACAGACCATTCCTGTTCCTTTGAACACTTCTATCCTCTGATTTAGGGTTTCTGTCTGATTTTTGTTTTATCAATAGTTGCTGAAAAGTGATAGCAAACTGTGACTGTTTTGCCCTCATTTGCAGGGAACTTCTTTCTGATAGCCTGCTGATAGGTTGTCATATCTCCACAAGGCTGAAACTTCTATTTTGCATCTAAATCCTCCGGAACATTCTCTGCATTTCATCATTTCATTGACAAAAAAAAATTCTGCCATTTCAGCTCCTCAGGTTTTGTTGCTCGTCCCCTCTCTACAAAAAGAAGGAAGCCCTGTTCCAAGCCTCATTTCTGCCAGTATCTCCATGTAATCACCTCTGAGAATCACCCAGACTTGCATCCAAGAGATGAATTTTCCTGAGATCCTTTCTTGTCCTTTTTATCCTAAATGGAATTTACACCAGATTTTACTAGTTTTGTTGTCTAGCAGCTGCAGCTCTCGGAGTGGTCCTCACCATCCCACTGACAGAAAGTCACTCAAATGCCATGGGGTCAGAAGCCAAAATGACCAAAGTTTCTGCTTTCTCCAAAATGTTCGGTTTGATTGGTTTGGCCAGGTAGAGTCAGTGAGAGCTAAGTACTTTCCCAGCAAGCATTAAGGGTCCTGCAGTAACAATATTTGAGCCCTGGGAAGTGCAGCTATCCATGTACGTCACAAAGCACATGTACAAGTTTGCTGTTGCTCTAGATATCACTGCTGACACGCAGAAAGCTCCAGCTGAGCCCAGGGCTTTACAGCCTGTTAAGCAATAACTGGCATTTTTATGCCCATCTAGGTAGAATGGGTACTTGTTATGAATAGAGCACTGTGGGCGTTTTATCCAGGAGTAAAAGCCTTTTCCATAGACTTTTGCTGAGTTCTCACTGTCCACATTGCCAAAGCACCTGCCTTCACAGGCAGCTCCCCTGATTCTCCTGATCCCAGTGACGCTTTCATTGCCACATCACCTCCTGCACAGCCCTACCACAGCCAGCAGGAAGCCAAGAGGTGTTCCCTGAACACGTCAGCCCCTTTTTGATGCTCAGTGCTCCCTGTGAAGTGTGACTCCATCACCCCACTGGCTGTGGAGCTCCCTCCAGCCTGCCACCCACTGCTGTCTGCACCTGCCAGTCTCCCTCACCTCCCTGGGCACAGGAGAAAGGAAAAATAAGAGGGTGTGAATGATTAGACTGATAATGGCATTAGAAACTCTTTTCTGGAAGTGCGTTAAATCTTAAAAGCTTTGAAGAGCTTCCTGAAAATACGAGCTCTAAAACGGTGTGGGCAGGTATGTCAAACGTCAGACCGATGAGCTGCCATAGATCACCCAGGCCAGCCAGGTCACTGAGCCCACTTCTCTCTCCCGTGCTGGGAGCACTCTGCAGGGAGCATCCTGCCCGAAGACACTGCCCTTGTAGCTTGGTTTAAGCACCCCTTCCTTTTCTGGTCTCTAGGTAACTGTCATGGCTCTGTGTTAAGTTACACTGAGTCACTCCTCGGTTTCCCAGTTGTGCACAGGGGCTGCACAGCCGAATTTGTTACACAGCCCAGTGGACTGCACAGCCTGGGAGACCTAATTCATAGTTGTTCTTTGGCTACACCCTTGCATTCAAAACATGTGAATCAGGTCTTGAAAAATCATAGGACTCGCTTAGTGATCATTAGATTTAATAAAAATAAACACAGGTCTTTTTTTACTTGCTTTGAAAAATTACTTCATTTCTATACTTTTAGGTGGCTCTCAGATCAGTGTCCAAAGCTCTTCTCCATACCCATGAGGGCTGCAAGCAGAAGTAAACCCAGGACCTGGAATTTTAATTAAAAAATTGAATACTGGGAGGCTTGTAGTTAAATCAGAAGCACTGGCAGCCCTTGAAATTAAAACAATTTACATTGCTTCACACACCCCAGCTTCACAGAGTTGCTACCTAGTTGCTTCAGAGTGAGCAGAGGACCTGGGAAAAGAAAGCTGGGGGGTAGTTGGGACTTTTTCTTGATGCCCCTATTGAAGAGGGCAAGTCACATCACACTACTCCCAGATCCCCTGAATGGGCAATCTACTTTTCTGGCACAATACTTATTGTCTTAGCAACGTGAAGAAACCGCCTAATATCTAAAATGCCATGAACACATTCGTGGTTCTGGGAGAGCTTGTTCCAAACAGGGTATAGGAAAAGTAAAATTGATTTGCTTCTGTGGCTTTAGGGGGTGGAGAAGAGCAAAGATCGTAGTTAAATGAAAGTAAAAAAAAAAATAAGGGAAGATCCCCGCTCTTTTTGAATGGATGTCTATGCCCAGAGAAACCAAGAACGCTGGAAGTCTCAGTGATGTGGATTCATCATGGGAGTAAGACAGGCTGGCTTGTTAGCCCTATTCCTGAGGTTTTGTGCAAATTAAAATTCATTCAGACCTTCAAATGCAGCCTAATTGGAAGCTGGAATTTATGTAAAGCATCTGAATTTGGTCAGACAAGTTTCCTGGAAATTGGAAATTAGATCAAACTGCATCACTGCAAGATAATTTTTAAATACTTCAGACTCTAGCCTAGCTGATCATTTTTTCTTCCATCTTCCTGCCATCCATTAAAGATCCAACCTCTGCATGTACATTATCAAAGATATGAGAAAACTGCAAAACACACATTTGGAACCAGTTTTGGCTTTTGGAAACCCTGATATACTGAAATACTTTAACTGTCCTTCCTGAAAATTCTTCACAAACTTGAGTTTTCTGATGTTGGTTTGAGTCCAGAGCTTGGTGACACAAAAATATTCCCATATTCGCTTCACTCATTCTTCGCTAATTGAGTCTTCCGAACAATGGGCAGACCCTGAACTCCTGCCCCTAAAATTGCAAAGTTTGTGCATTTTGAAGTTTGTGAAATGACGCAGAAACTATAGGTGAAAAAATATTTTTTAAGTACAGCCCCAGTGTGGGTACAAAGACTTATTAATTAACATGAGGAAAGCAAGCTCATTTGAAGTGTAGAGTTTGGGGGGTTTTTTCCTGTGGTCATTTCCATAACTGGTTAGAAAATCAGCTCTGATCAAGGAATGTTTTTATTTGTTTTAACTACGTCCTACTTAATGGAGATGTAATAATTCAAAACAAATACATTAAGGTAATTATGTTTCAATAAACATAAGCTTGGTACTTCAGACTGGAAATGGAACCTGTACCCTGAGCCAATTAGGTGCAGTGAAATGAACAGGAGACATTTGATTGCAGTTTGTGGAGTGCATTTATTAAATCAGTAACAAATAATCTATTAATCCTTCTCTAAACGTCAACAACATAAAAGAGTTCCTCAGCTCAAAGTCAGCTGCATTAAATAATTTCAGGCGAAGAAAATGAGACGGCAGAAGTTTTGCATGTCGGGATATGATTTATAGCAAGAATTAACTGCTTTTGTGTGATGAAGGGTGTAATTAAACTCCAGTGGCAGCGTGTGGCCATAGCAAATGGCTTGGCAGAGAGCAGACCTCTGGAATCCGGCTCACCAGGAAAGGGTTTGTGTTGCTGTGGCACTGGCAGGTCAGTGGGAAAGCCTGTTCCCTGGGCAGGCTGCTTCCTACCTTTGTCATGCATGAAGGAAACACGTGGGTTTAAGGCATGCCAGAAAGTACTGTACATGCCCTGTGAGCAAAACACAAATGCCTTTGTAAAAAGAGAAACATTTCACAAAAGCCTTCTGACCAAGACTAGGAATATCAGCAGTGGAAAACATAAAGGGAAGCAGTCAACTCACAAATGCAATTGCTTTCTGAGTATGCTTTACCTGTGATGCTGCTGTTGCCAAACTGAAGGGTCCAGGGAATACACCCTTCTGTATTTTCTCTTGGCTTCCTTTCCATCTCAGCCCTTTTTCTGCAGCCAGGTCTCCCCGTTCTCTCTGTTGCTTGTATTTCTGACGCAGCAAAAGAGAGAAAAGCATTTAAAAAGCTGTAACACTGTGGATGTGTAGATTACGCAGAGAAGTGGAAAAGGCCGAAGGCACTTGGCATGGGTGGAATTTCAGAATCTGCTTATCATGTTCTCTTTCTGTTAGGCAGGATCTCAAAATAGCCAGGGGTTGTCGAGTCGGGGCTCACACTGAAACCCCAGTCTGCCAGGGCAACAGGGTGCACAGATAGTCAGGGCTTTTACGTAAAGCTATTAAACAGACTTATTTGCAATCTGTCTGCTCAAATAGATGATGTCTTCCTTCATTTAACACCAGGCAAGGACACACTGCTGCTATTGCCATTGGTGTTTTCAAGATCTTATATAGATTGGTTTTAGTCCATTAAGACAGATGATTTCTTTCATATGGAAGACAAAAACAGCTTGTTTGTTGGTAGTAAATCACAAGCTTCTGATTCATTTGAGAAAAAAAATGAAACAATCTAATATAACGATATATATATGTAGCGATAGAAAATTACTGTCTATATATGCAAGCCAATACATTTTCAATGGTAACATCATGGCAAGTGGTGGAGTTAAACTTCAAATTCCCTGTGTAAGTAACTATCCTACTTACATTGGTTCTTTGTCTTCACTTTTTCTTTTTCTAAATCCACACACTTTTGCCTGTTTGATTTTCTTTTACTATCTATAATGACACGTGGTCTTTAATGCCTCAGTTAACAGTCTTGGCATCTTTTTATGGTCTCCTATATGTATTATCCAAAGGGGTCTTTCAGCAGATATAAAGCTGATTTGTAATAATCAACATTATGGACTAAAACAATTTATGTAATTTATCCGTGAACTGGATTTGGTATATCATAGAGGCTACAAGGACACTTGTTTTATGCCTATGTACCATTGCATGCAACACCTCCAAAGATGCAAACACTGGGTTAGGCTTGAAAGGGTATCTCATGGGTTCACTTGTTCTAAAAATTTTCCCTTCCTCCTGCCCCACTGTGTGGGAGGGATCTTTGAATGGCAGGCTAGTTTTGCCTTGGGTATTCGACTAACACAAAAGAACTGGCCAGTAGGTTGACATTCCAGGCTAATGGCCTGGGGAGGGGCCAGGAGACTATTTTTTTTTTTCCCTCTCCCAGAGAAGGGGGAATGAGACACAGTTCATGGTTGCGGGAACTGAGGGAAGGTGTGCGTTGGAAAAGCGGGGAGGCTGCTTTGTCCTGAGCCTGGCTGGTTTGGTTTTTTTCCTCTGGCCCCGGCTTGCTGGCACCCTGTTTCTACCCCTTCCCCCTCCTTCCTGCCCGGGTGGACCTGCTTGGACTTCATGGGAGAGGAACTATTTGGGAAGAGAGTCACCTTTGTTTTTCCC
>VXAY01004461.1:1918380-1965023 GCA_013399855.1 Oxyruncus cristatus
ACAGCGCCCCCTGCTGACTGTGGTTAGAATTGCACCAAAAAGCACAAACTGAACTGTTCACTTTTCATTGAGGGAGATTTTTGGGTATGGGATTATTGTTCAGTTGGGGTTTTGTTTTGTGTTCTATTGTTGTTCTACCAATACACACATATCCTTTAATAAAGGGCTGTTATTTTTCCTTACCCCACACTTTCTCAATTGGAGCCTCTTAATTTCAGATTTACAATTGCTTAGAGGGAGGAGTTTTGGTCTTTCTCATAACTCATCCTCCTTAGCAAAACACTTCTGTCTCATTAAACTGAGACAGGGTAGTAGGCAAAGCTTCAGACCATGTTTTTTTTCCTCTAGTAAAAAAGTGTGACGTGTATTGCTAACTTGAAAACCTACCTTTTGAAAGATCACTGAATACTTAGAAAAGCTCTTTTATAAATACAAGTCATATGAGGAGCAGCTGAGGGAGCTGGTAGTGTTTAGTCTGGAGAAAAGGATGCTTAGAGGAGACCTTATTGCCCTCTGCAACTACCTGAAAGGAGGTTGTAGCCACATGGAGGTCAGTCTCCCAAGTGACAAGACAAGAGGAAATAGCCTCAAGTTGCACCAAGGGAGGTTCAGATTGGATCTTAGGAAAATTTATTCACTGAAAGGGTGGTCAGGCATTGGAGCAGGCTGCCCAGGGAAGTGTTGGAATCACCATCCCTAGTGTTCAAAAGGTGTGTCCCCGTGTTCACTTGGGGACATGGTTTAGTGGTGAACGTGGTGGGGCTGGGATAACAGTTGGAACTCGACAATCTTAGGGGCCTTTTCCAACCTTAATCATTCTGTGATTATATAAGATGCTGGTAGAGACAGCTGCTAAGGAGTTTTAGGGGGACACCTTGCAGAGAGATTTGGGGCCCTCTCTAGGGAATGATAAATCTCCAAGAAAAGGCAGACAAGCATGTAAACCATACTGATAATGTTGTTACGCTTTGCTCTTCTCTCTCCTGATTTTGTTTTTTAATATCTCTGGTTTAGAAAGTCAGTTTGGTTTCCTGACTGTCACTGTCACAGCACTTAAAACCACAGATGTTGAAGGCAAGTCAGGCTGCTGAGAGAGTCACACTTAGTGAGAAAGGGGTACAAGCCACAGCCGTGCCTGATGCCACCTCAAGGCAGCAGCTCTGGGTTAAGGTCTGAGCAGATGAAGCTGGAAGGCAGGAAGGACAAGAGCTGCAGTTAGCCCAGGAACTGCAACCAAGTCTCTCTTAATCATAGCCTCACATTACTAGCTGAATGGCTTCTGGTACGAGCTGCTGCGCCTCATTTGAGGAAATGGTTTTGTTAAAAATGGTGGGTTTGAATGGGTAGCCAAAAGCTCCATAACGCAGTTTCCAAAAGAGCTGATTTAAGAGAGAAGGGTTCATTATCAAAATTGTTGTGTGTGTTTCCATCTCTCTTATAGGTATCTGTCATCATTTATTGGTTAAGACTTAATAACTAAAAGAAAGTATAACTTGGCACTCATTGCCAGAACTCTAAAAGCGAACATTACTGCTATTTTTTTAACCACAGGCAGCAAATCTTTCAGAGCACTTTCCCCAGCAGCCTGACCCCGACTCTCCTGTCCCCAGCATCCCTTCTGCACTGGGGCAGCTGAAGCAGACCACAGCCAAACTCCGAGCCAGGCCCCCACACCCCCAGAAGCAGCAAGCATGGCACAGGGAACCACAGCCCTGCTGCACCCTCTGCATAGGGCAAACACGGGCCAGCAAGCTTTGGCAGCACCCCAGGGAAGGCAGAATTCCCCCCCGGGCACCATGATGAGGCACTTTCTCCGCCCCCTCACAGCACATGAGATAACAGTGGACTTCTTAACCTCAAAGTTTATCAACCATTCAGCGAGCTTAAAGGTACATCCTTCAAATCATAATGAGCTATCTAATCCAAGTAATCTGTCATGTAGGAATCAAATCGGCAACCAAGCACTTCATATCTGTTTTAGGGTTTGGAAGCAATTCCCTGTCAATTGAGAGGCATGAGACAGCGAAGTTATGTATATATATCAATCAATGTCCCAGCAAAATTCTCTGTGAAATGTGAATTCTGGTACCCTGTTGCATAGAGTTTCCCTCTTCTGAACCATCAAGGCTACAAGATGTCATGGGAAACTTCCTGGGATCAGCCAGCCCAGGAGCAACAGTGCTTCAGCCCATGGACACTTAAAACAGAAGGCATGAGTGATTTCAAAAATAAGACTTTAGAGGCTGAGGGTTTTTTCCCTTTCACAGAGGTTGTAATGTATTTTAACCAGACAGCTACACAGGCATTGTAGCTCAACAAACTTTTGAATGGCATGGTAAGACTGTAGGCAATCAGAACTTTATTTCTAGGTCTGTGCAACCAGTGGTAAAAAACTTACTGCAGCTTGATTTTAAACAGACCTCAGCCCTCTCTGACTGCAAAATGAGCTAAAGACAAGTCCACTCCTAGTTTCTGGTATCCTGCAAGTTCAAACCTTGTGGTCAGGGGCTCTGGAATCTCATTTGGTTTTTATTATCTCTTGTGGGTTTCTTCCAGAAACTTAAAGAGGAATTCTTAGCACCCAAAACTTCTAATATCAGACCAAAAAAGCACCAAACCACCCCAGAGACAACATGAATCAATGGCTGCTTTCCCAAATACAGCCCTTTATTTCTCAGCAGCTTAAGTTCATCATAGTGATATGGAACTGATATGGAATAAAAACCTCGCTCTGTCTTCTGGGATGTTGAATGGCAAATCATTTAGGTGGTGAGTCATGAGAGTCTATAGTGATAAATGCAGTAATTGACCATACTCATTTAATATTGTGCTGCATCTCATTTTGGTTCTAGAAATTCTGATGCTTTATCTTAATTTGGACTGATCTTTGTTTGCCACTTCACTACTCTTATTATTTACATCAAGGGGATGCTATGCTCTGTCCCTGCAATTTTGTCAATTAGTACAGTGCTATATATTTTGCATTTAATTGAATTCTGTATATCTCTAACAAGGCTGCTGATCTCACCCCAGTGCAGTAACTGCCTTGATATGAAATTTCATTGGAAGAATGTTTTCTGCCTGAGAGCTGTTCATATATATGAGCTGCTGCAACCAATTAAAACATTAAGGAACCCACAGTTGAATAAATATCAGTGAAAATTTAAGAACAGAGTGGTAGTTTTCAGCCAGTTTTATGGAAAGTCAATAGGTATCCAGAGGTCCAATTACAGGAAATGTTTTTGCAGTATGAAATAAAATTATAAGAAATATAGAAGTAAATGCGAATGTTACTGGTGCCTAGCATGCTTTTGGTCTTGGCATAATGAATTAATTAGGAAGAATCAGTATTAAATAGTAAAGATGAAATTCTGCTGTGCATTGCACCTCTTTAAATCTGACATAATTTCAAAGACTTCACAAAAATCACATTGGATGTAAAAGTGAGAAACATGGAAAACTCTCACCCTGAAAAGCCAAAATCATGCTTTTTGGCCCAAGGCCCACCTAATCCTGCCTATTTAGTTCAGTTCAGAGGCCAGTTTGGAAGCCCGTTGATATTGAACAGCAAGATAAAGGGCAGCATTTTATTACCACTCATCTACTTAGGGGTGTCTGAGCAATGAGGAAGCTTCTTTCTTTGGCTGCACGTTTCAGCTGGTTAGAGCATGGAGCTAATAATGCCAAGGCCATGGGTTTAAGCCCTGTGTGGGCCACTCACTTAAGAATTGGACTACATGGTCCCTTCCAACTCAGAATAATGTTAAATTCTGTTTGTGGGGGAAGTCTGCTGTTCCTCTTCTAGATTTTTCGGGTCATTTGGCCTCCCTGGCTTTAGGCTTCTGTGATTTCCGTTTCCTTGCAGACAACCTGCCAGCAAGCCCTGCCTGCAGCACTCATGGGGTGGCATCATCACCCTGCCCCATCTACCTGCTGTTTGTCTCATCAACACCCGCAAGCCCTATTTGCTGTTCAGACACAGAGCTGCACACCTCCAGTGCTGCCAAGTGGGCTTGGTAAAACCTACTCAGCCATTCATTTAAATACTTGTTAAACAGGAAGCTGCTGCTGGAAAGTTGAGTGCTGGTTTATATTTAAACAAATAGTGGGAACAGGCATGAGTGTCATTTTGTGAGGTAGTGGAAAATTTGAATGACTTGCATTATCCCACAAGTATCCCCTTGAAAACAAACCTAAAAAGCTGTTAAGAGCCCTGCTCAAACCTGTAAGCTTTTGCATTGGTAGTAGCAGGGAAGGAGTTAACTTGCCCAGTTCTTTCACTGCAAATGTAGGCGTTAAAGGAAAAGTGATGCACATTGGTGTAGCATTGGTGTTTCCCTTATGATTGAAGGAAAGTAGTTATTAAGGTCAGCCATGCTTATTTTTGGCTGATGTGGAGCCCCTTTCAGCCTGAACACTCCTAAGGAGTGTACTTAAGGTCAAGAAAGCTGCATATTTTGTGAGTGAAGTAAACAAGGAAAGCAAATGTTGGTGCGTTGAGTACCTCCTTTTAGTAGCTGTGCAATATCAAGACTTATGATTTTGATTTAGCCTCTGTCTCCTGCAAAGTTGGCCATCAGTATTGTCAGGGGTAACAGCAAGGTCAGCTGCAGCTGTGGGGTCTCCAGAAAGTTCGAAGCATCCAGGGGGTGGCAGGTTACAGAGGTGTGGGAAGCTCAGAGAAGCCAAAGGCGACATGGGCCAGAGCATCTGGGTCTTCAGTTGTCCTGTGAGGGTGTCGCTTCGCACTGGTGTTTTTTTGCGAGCTCTTTCTGTTTTTCAGGAGGGTTTTGACTCTTCTGGTCTGTCTGCTTATGTTTTAATAGGCCGTCCATCTGTCAAAAGTGCATGAACTCTCAGAAGAAGGCAGACCTCCCCACCTCTGTCACCCAGTGGTAGTGTGATAACTACCCCAGTGACACAGTGCCTATTTTACTCACTGTAGGCTTATTCCTTGACAGCGACAGTCACAGTAGTTTACACAGCTGACAGTGCCTACCAAACTTCACAGCACAGTCAGGAGAGTTTTCCTGAGAATGCACCTGGAAACATGCATTGGGCTGTCACAAAGACATGTATTAAGGTGAAAGCAGGAGAGAGCCTCATATTTTTCCCAAGTGACCAAAATGATTAGCAGCTCCACTTGGCTTCCCAGATATATTGCCATGTCTTTCTAGTCATCATCAAACTTCATTCTCCTATTTGCCTCTCTCACTTCATGGAGACAAGTGCCAAGTAAACAATCTTACTATTAATAGAAATAATGTATTATATTTATATATATATTTACAATTCATATATTCTATAATTTATATAATTATCATTTGAATTCCTATTTCTAATTCATGCTTCATAAATAAAGATGGTTATTGATGATCCAATGCCAGGAAAATACTTTCAGTTCTACTCATTTTCTCATGACTTTACCTAGTAATGTTTCTGTATGCTTACGCATGCACAGGCATATTTTGAAAGGATGCACTTTCTGTTCAGTGTTATAAGTCCTCACCATTTAACATTTAATATATTCCTGCCTGCTGATGTGTCAGAGCTCAAAAATTCATTGCAAACTACAGGTCAAGTTATTTCTCCTGTGAATGCTTTTAAAGCACCAAAATAATTTTCTGGTCTTGGAAATGCAGCCTGAAAAGCATGCAAAATGATTCTCAGCACAGTAAGATGTTGTACAAGCTCATCCATGGCCAGGTAACCTCTGTGGCTGCACGTGGCATGGTTCCTCCTAGCAGCCAGAGCTGCACTGATCCCTTTTCCCTCCAGAGCCCACCCTGATCCCAATATAGGTGGGTGAGGTCATGCAGCTGCCTTTCATGACTGTGACCCAAGAGGGTGGTGGTGGGTTTGGTTTTTTTGTAAGACTTTGCCAAAACAAAAAGTCAAAATTAGCGTGTACAAAACACATCTAAACAATGGAACACATACAAATTAGAGTACCCACCCACAACGCCTAATACATAACCAGTGAGTCATGCCCAGAGCCCAGTGTGAGAAATCTGTGTAGGTGGGTTTTATTTGGCTTTCTTTTTGATTGTAGTTGTGCTTCTCTCTAGCTAGTAATTATTGCATTCTGAACTAATAAACATATGGATCTGAGCTTTCCAAGATGTCCAAGTGGTACAACATTTCATTTGTTAAACTTAAAAGTTTGATCCCTGTGGAAATGCAGATGAATTACGTCTTAGGACCCGAAAATCTTTGCTGCCCATTTAAGTCCAGGGATTAAAATTGAGATACTAAGGCAGTGGGATGAACTGAGCTCAAGGCAATAGTGGTCAAAACAGTCCCCATTGGAAGTTATTCAATCACCTAAGCAAAATGTGAAAAGAAACTAACAGCAAAAGTCTACTATGGATAAAAGGACACATCACAAACATCACTGGCAGTACTGGCTGCTTTCTTATGAGGCTCAGCAAAGATGCCAAAGGTTTCAAAGGTGTGGAGCCTGAGCAGTCTTCTCACGCCCAGTGATGGTCCCTCCAGGTCAGGGCTGGGGCTTGCTGGCAGGGCAGCGCCGGGAAGCGCACAATGCCGCTCCCTCTTCTCTGATCAGGCTCTGATAAACAGGGAGAAGCCCAGTCCACAGAGACATAAACTTGGCACTTTTACTGAGTGCTACACTTAATAAACATGAATAATGAGAGGGTGAAGAGAAGCCTAAGCAGTTTGTAAATGCAATTTGACTTTCAGGACTTTTTCACTTTAATTATCCTGAGAAACAGATTTTTCTAAGCTCCACAATAATATATATGCTTTTACATTATTTAAAGTAAGGGAGTTTTCTAATCAGCCTCTGAGGGCCTCAAAAATTTCCTGTGTGGTAGTTGCTGCTGGGTGTCTTAATGCTGCAGACATCTGAGGTTTCCCAGAATATCTAAGTGGACACTAGCTGTGATTTGGGAGCCATGAATATTGCTTGCTTGATGCCATTGTTGCAGGCAAAAGTTATAAGAAGGTAATGTAATTCTAAGGTGAAGTTTTCTTAAAGTGCTCGTTGCTAATGTGACTGCCACCTCTACTTATTTTTGTTGCCAGCATCAATGGGAAAGTAATTACAACTTTTTAGGACACTGTGGCACTTTTGAAAATCCTGTCCTTAATTTACTGCTTCTGCAGTGCTTCCATTTGATTTTCCCCCTTTCTTCTTTATTACAAATGTTTCCATAGTCGCCTCCTCCATCTCTATTTAAGTATCACGCTTGCCTTTGATCCTAATGCCTCCTCTTTTTCTTACTGTCTCTTAAGGTCTCCCAGGGTTGTCTTCCTATTGCACTCATTACTGTCCATAGACAAGGCGACTCATTGTGACCCATCCTTATGTTGTGACAGGCCACAAATTCAATATTTCCTCCGTTCCACCCCCTGGTTGGAGCCTCCTTCATTTCACATCCTCACTTAACCTTACATTTCTGATCTTATTTAATTATTCATCTGACCATTAACACAGCCATAAACAGCAATGCATAAAAAAGAAAATTTATTTCCCAAGAAATTATAGAAGTGCAATTGCGTTCTCAACCAGCACTTATTCCAGGAAACTTCAGTGAATGGGTAGACTTGCTCATGTCTACAGTTACAGCAATTCAGTATTCAGCGAGATCAGGTGAAGTTCAGTGTTTTCTGAGTTATGGAAATGCGGATGCAACACACACAGACAGTGTTTAGGACCCCTGCAGTTCATGTTCAAGGTCTGGGTGGGAACAGCCCAGCGTATCTGCTGGCATGGTAAAGGCTAAACGGTATGAGTCACTTACACCCCTGACACACTGCAAACATGCACATTAGAGGGAAACCTTTATTCAGCCTCTTGGATTTGTGCAGCTTTCCTTTCTTCCATCCTGAATAGGAACGCAGCCAGGGCTGACTAGTGTTTCCATGAAGAGTCTCTTTAAGTCATGGCCTAGACTCAGCAGTTTTGGAATGGATTGTAAATTATTCCTTGCTACCCAGCCCAGCAGACACCACAGCAAGGAACTTGGATGCTGGGTCTTCCAGTTTCCAGTGAGATTTTGGTATTCCAGAGAGATTAAAATTCTTCCAAAGCCGTAGCTCTCTGCATCCTCAAACGATTGTTCATAGCATATGAGTTCAGTGGAAATCTGATAACTCATTACAAGCTATGGAAGCTCCCTCTCATTTGGATGTGTTTCACAGTCACAGTCATGCATTTTCTTTCCTCATTGCACTCTAAATGTTGTATGATTTTCAGTCTTTTCTTGGAGAGAAGTGTTACTTGAAGGAAGATAACCAGTTGGCAGCTTTCTCTCAGGCCATGATAGACAGCACTTCTATGCTCATGCAGCTTGTTTACTCATGACCCGCTACACTTCACACATTCAGAGCTCTGTCGATTGTAAAAGCAGAAAACTAACACCCCTGTTGCACTGCACAAACTTTTAATTTTTTCTTTAACTATTATTTGTGTGGAGAGGAGAAACTACTAGTGCTGCCTGGAAATCAGAAAGCTGTAGAACAAAAAACCTCACACGTGTAACTACACATGCCAGATGCACTCCACAAGTAGCTCTATTATTATTAGTTGTCCTCTCAGTAACCTCTACCTCCTGTGTATAGAAGCACCTGCTTCTCTGAGAACAACAGGCAATTTAGCCTCCATGGTGGCTCTAAGAAACTCCTCAGCCACTAAGTGGGGACTTACAGTCCCAAGAGTCAGTTTCATACGGAGCACAGTCCTCAAAACAAAGTGATGAGTTTAATGCAATCGTGTATTACACAGAAGAAAAGGAAAAAGTACCTTTTCCCCGCATTTGACATTTTCCAACTGACCACAGGAACAAATGCGGGGAATAGGCCTCAATGAAATTATGGAGTGCTATCAAACTGTTCCAGTGAAGTGTTTTCCAGATGTGCTAAGCAAGACTTTCATTGCCATGAGCTAATTACACAAAGTTCAGCAGGTTGTAAAGGTTCAGATAGGAACAAATACAACAGTTGAGCATTTCTGCCACTAATGTACAGGGAAAGTGACTAGGTCCCATATTTGCAAACAACATTCTGCTTTTAATATATCCAGCAACATTACCAGGATTTGGAACTGGCATGTCACCCGAAAAATGCTCTATCCAGGTACAGCCAGCAGGGATGGAATGCTTCCAATGCTGGTTTAGTTCACAGCGAAACACCAGCAAGACACAGAGCCCAAAGCCCAGTAGTGTGGGTCTATCTGATGTGGCGTAGCTCCCCGAAACAGCAGCCAGCTAAAAGGAAATAAGCAGTATCGAGTGCCTGTCTGGGCTGCAATGTCTGAAAATGATGTGTGAAGAAAAGAACTCATTGTTTTAGTAATGTCACTAGGGATGTGTGATTGAATACCTCTCTGTGGACAAATACAACTGGACCATCCATATACAATCACAGACTATCCCCTCCCAAACCATCCTCTGATCTCTTGCACCCTCCAAACCTCTTGACCTTTCTTGTAGACAGATATTCATTCCTGTTCTCACTTGTTATTCTGATGTTCCCAAAACCTGCTTGGGCTCATTTGTGCCACTGTGACAACTGCTGGAAGGGACCAACACAGCTTTCTTGACATGTCTTCACTGATGTCCCCTTTTCTCCCTCCCAGCTGGCTACACGTGTTGCTAAAGTGTGGAACCCCCGAATAGTTTCCGCACTGGTTCACTGGCAGCAGAATAGATGTGTTACTCAGGTGTTTCGGCCATTTTAACATTGTGCTAGAGGAAATCCTGTACTCTGCCACTGTAATCTGTCACTTCCTGAAACACCTGGATGTCACTTGTATTTAGGTAGCTTTTAAAATCACATGAGCTCCCCCAACCAAAATACCGTTACTTAAGTGAAGTAGATTTCCAAAAGGCAGGGACATAAAGTCTGAAGTCAAGTAATATTACCCTGCAGTTCATCACAGTTTGGAGTTTATGGCTTCTTGGTAGCACACTAAGTACTACTTAGTTCAGTAGCGTTATTCAGTTTGTGTCTCTCTGGGGTTGTTTTCTGAAGGAGCTGAGCCAAACCCCTGATCACGGGATCAACACAGCGATCTGTCGTTCCTGATGTTTAAGGTCAACATCTGAGCTGGATGACTGGCATTATCAGCTGCAAGAAGACTTTGGTAAACCACGATGATGCTATTACTGGTAATCCCTGCTAGGGAGAGGGTACTACCTCCTTCTTGTGCTTCTTTCCACCATCCCACAGAAGTTTTCGATCCTACCACTGCCAAGAGACAGTCTCAGCTCAAAAATGCTAGAAAAGGTTAGTAAATAGAGGTTCGCCACAATGTTCAAGAATATTATTCCAGCAAGGTCACCCCTTTGGAGCCTCCAAACCTGTTGCCTCTCCTGAAGAGAAAACTGTATGGAAATTTTGAGATTAATGTCTCTGATTTTTCAGTCTGCTACCCCTACCTGAGAGGAACCGCTCTCCCTTAAATAGCCTTGATGGAGGAAAACTGGAATTATACATCAGGGCTTAGTATGGCACCTGTGCAGGGCTACCAAAAAACTTGGTGCCTCTCATACTGTTCTGCCAGCTGTTAGCCATCAGGCTCACACTTGGCTAGTCCTGCATGGGGGAACCCCCTACTTCTCTGGTTGTCTTCCTTCCAGGGTCCGGCTGGGAGATATTTATTATGAGTTGTGGAAAATACCGGGATGAGACAGTGTCTTGTTTCTCATCTATAGGAAGACTGAGACAGCTAGACCTCATAGCAGGGAAGGATTTATATTTAGCATTTCTAGGACAAGAATGGGAGTAAATATGGAAAAGGCACAAACTGAGGTAGGATTACTCATTGAAAAGGTCTCTTGTCCATTGTCAGTCAAGTATAAAGAGAAAAATCCTGTCAGCTTTGTGCTCACGGATCAACACTGTGCTGCCTCAGCCAGATATATTTACCCCATCATCATTGCGTGAGGTGTCTTACCTTGGTTTGCTTCCTGTCTCTTACGATGTCTCAGAAATTTTAGAAAATATGGTATCTTCTAGGTTCTTTACTGATAAACTGTTTTCTCCTGTTGCAAATTAAGTAAACTTCCTTCCATCTTTCCTACAACCCAAGTTAAAATATGAAACAAATCATAGATACTTCCTGGAAATTTTAGCTCATAATTTGTTCTGAGTTGCACTTTGTTCTCCACTGGCTACTTCAATGTCATTTCTTGCAGACCATGACTCCCAGGTGGTGGTGAAACATCTTGAATAAAACACCACAACCATTATATTCTGATCTATTTTAATTGTTTGTTTGTTTGTTTACTTCTTTTCATGGCTGCTGCTTTCCAAGATGAATATTCTTCTAAAATGATGGGGAGAAATGACACTTTGGGTAGCCACTGAGGATTGGACAGAGCTCCCATTCAGTGGAATTTTATTTAATCATGAAATGTAGGCTCGGGCATGCAAAAAAATGTAAATATGGGCTTGATTCTGCAGTTAGGGCAAAACTCACATTCACCTGAGATGAATTTTTACCTACAGAAAAGCTGTAGGATTTTATTCTGTCTGTAAAACCCATATGACAGCCCATTCTTTCTTCCATTTAATTAAAACTAACACAGCAGTCTGAATGCCTTTTATCTGCCTGTCCCTTCACTGAAATACAGTGTTTGTCACTGTATATGTTTTTCAATGGAAATGCTTCAGACCACCATATGTAGACCTCCAATACTTTACTGATCCTGTAAAAAGTATCTGTCTCAGAGATGTTTTGGTTGTTAGAGCTGTGATGATCAGATAAAGCAGCACTGTTCAGATACAGTTGCTAAATAAAAAAGAATGGGTGGTGCCTTGTTTGGTGTCTATGCAGCAAATGATGTGTGACTTATTATTAGCGAGCCAAGCATAAGGGAAGATCATCGTCCAAAGGAGTCTCAAGCTATGGGCTCTGTCACGCGTTTTACTTGCTGCTGCTGCTCCCACATTCTGCAGGGGTGTGCATCCCAAGTCCTGGAGGAATTTTGCTGACGCTTTGAGGTGACCAAAGTGCCCCAGGAACGTGGAGCGGAGTTTCTTCCTGGCACAGCCCTGCTCAGGGTGTTTTTCTCTCAAAAGCTGGTAACCAGCTCTTTGTGTTAGTGCAACTGCACGCACGGAGAAGCATGGAAGTGGGTTTGTGTGCTAAATTATTTCTGTCTGTGCACCATATAGAAGAATTCAGTCCATCCCCACATGAGGTAAAGTGGGCTTATTAAAATTCTTGTTAACATTTATGGTAAACTTCCTACTGATTTTAATAGGATATCAATCAAGCATGGGGGCCACAAGGATCCAGAACTAGCAGTAATGCAATGATACATTTTTAGTTTGAGTTTGTGTGCATGTGTGTAAATATGAACCAGCAGAGAGGGCTGTTAGTGGGAGCAGATTAGCTTAAGTTTTACTGACGGATGAAATGTAGAAGTAGAATCCTGTGGTGATGAGTGTTATTGAAAACTCTAAGACAGGCGGAATGAAAGAAAACACAAATGTAGAAAAATAAAGTCTCGGTCTGTGCAATTACTGAATATGTGTTAAGAACAACCACAGAGTGCTGGAGACCAGAGCTGACCCAAAGCCGAGGAGCAAAATACACAGAGGCATGGACAAGCACCATAAATCACTCTGACAGGCCTATCATTAGATCTGAAGGAAAGACCACCAAGAAGGCCTGAGAGAGGGACTCACCAAGGCCATGTCTTCTGCTGGAAAGCATTATGGCTGTAGAAACGCTCCTTGCCGTAGAACTGCAGCTTTTTTGAACACTTAATAATAGTGTTTCTTTCCAGTTAGTATGAAGCAGGAATTGTTTCCCATGTGATAGTAGAACTATTTAATTTTCTTGACTGGCCTGTCATAACCCAAGAGCAAAGAGTTATGAGGTCATTTCATTATCACTTCAGTATTAAACTATCTTGATGAGCTAGTAAAAAATTATGAGATGTGTTTTCTCACAGCTTGAAAACATCATGTCTATTTTCTTTTCAAGGAGTTGTTATGACCTCCAGTACAGATAAGAGTTTTCCCTGATGGGGATAAAACAACTTTGTTAAATCATGCATCTCAGCAGCATTTAAACAGAACATTTTGGCAGAGAGAGAGTGAATGAGAGAAATTCTGCCTGTTCTCCCAGTGGCAAAGGGTGCATCTGACAAAAATGTAATTCTCTTTTACTGTCTGTGTTTCTAAAAGATGTCTATTGTACGCTCAGTTTGTTTATTTACTTATTTCACTGGGAGGAGGAAGCATTTATTAAGAAGTTCACTCAGGAAAATCGGAACTATTGTAACTTGTTTTCAGATGGTCTATTGACAACTGGCCAGGCTTAAATTTCATGGATCATCCTAATATGTCATGGATTACATGTTAGAGTGTGTGAGGAGCCCAACATGGGCTACTGTTGGTCTTTCTTCTTGTGTGGTTGACAAAGCTGGTCTTGGTTTCTCATGATTCTTGAAGGTTGACTAAGCCTACTTATGGGCATTTTGCCTCTCTCTGAAGAAGAGAACAAACTGCAAAATGCAGCCAAGGAGCGTCAAACTGAATGTTAATCTGATGTTTGAGAAGTTTAATGAGATTCCTTGTGTGTGGGTCATTCCTGATGCCTGACAATAAAGTACTCTAGGCTGGGCTCTATATGGTTAAACAGAATGATGCTCAACACGGGTGCACAGCAAATGATGAGGCAGTGCTGAATATTTCCAGCATCCTCATGTGTACATTACTCAGCAATGGCTTGTCCTAGAGTCTCATACTAATTATGACCTGAAAGGAAGGGTAAGGTGGTGTGTGCTGGCTCTCTGAAGCGTCAGACCATCAGTTTCTTAGCCAGTTTTTCACTGTACTAACTTCTCCATTTCCAGATTCAAAAAGGAAGTGCATGTGACATGCATCCAGTTTTATCCAGCAGTACTAAGTATAATGAGCTTTTAAGGGCAGTGTTTTATAACATGGAGATATTAATTTGAGGTTCCTTTCACCACACGTATAGAGGGCTCCATTCAAACCAAACATAAGCTTCCCAGATGGTGCTGAGACTTGTGCTGCTGCAGTTAAGTGCCAATGCTGTCACACTCAACGAATTTAAAGCTAGCTCAGATGTTGCTGTGTTACACCAGACATCCACAGAGAGATGAAGTGACTGCCAGTTTTTCATGCAGCAATAGGACTGCATCCTACAGTCTATAACAGTCCATTTAATATCAGTATTGCTTTTGCCACTGGCTTCTGTTAAAACTAAGGCACTGGATCAGCTGAAAAATCTTGTCAACAGGCTAAAAAAAAAGAATCAGAAAACCAATAGACACTCTGAAGAGTTGACTGAAACAACTTCCAGTTCATAAAGATGAATCGATATATGAAGTAACTTCTGTTTTTCTCCCTCTGTGCTTAGTCTAATGTCAGAGAAAAATGGGCAAAATGCACTAATTTAGGAGGCTGTAACATCCCCAAAGAGTGAATAGGAAAGGTGGTTTAGGCCTGGAGATCAGTGAACTGGGATACTGTTTCATCTTTCCCACAAATCTGTTTTGTAACCCTAGAAAAGTCTCTGAGCTACCAGCTTGAAAAAAAAATGGATAAAAGCCTCATCTCAGAGATAAAGAAATACATTTAAAGGAGCTCTACAGCCAAGAGAGATAATTTCTTTGAAGTATTTTAAACTGCTCTCCAGTTTGATGCTGTGCAAGCTTAGTTGTGTCTGTCTCAAGCACTGGAAAGCAGTATTTCTGTTTGATCAATGGTGAAAATATTTCCCCATTATGACAGTCCTTGAATGCCATCAGAAGTTACTTTTTCCATTTCATACTAGTATTCCTTTAAAGTACATGGCAGGTTTTGTTCTGCAGTTTGCATCCATCCCTCTTTATCAAAACAACAATCTGAGCTAAAGGACTACTCTGACTTGGACAAGCTAGAGTGCTCTTCCATAGCACGTGATTCCTCGAATCAGATGAAATCCTCCTGTTGTTCCACGGAAGTTGCACCTAAAGTCTGCACATGACAAACCCTATGTCACATGGATGATGGTTCGGTTTTTCCTCTCAGTTTCCAGATGCTGGGAAAAAAGGACTTATTTATTTGGAATGATTGAGGGCAACGGGATCTCCATGTCTACCCCACACCATCTGCAGTGATCCTCCCAGTTCGACACACCTGTCCTGTTCAGCAATAGTGCCTCTCCACTGACATTGGGCTGTATCTGCCCAGACAGGCAATCACTGGACACCAAGGCACATCACTCCTAACTGTAGTATCTGCTTCCCTTAATCGCTTTAATAAATTAATCATTGCAAAACAGTCTTTGGCTGTTGCAAAATAGTAGTTCCTGGGCTGTAACCCTGAAGCAAAGAGGGGGAGAGTGATATTAAGCTGAGTGCCCATCAGTTTTAACAGCAGGGAAGCAATTAAAACACTAAACTTTTACTTCAGGGAGCAGTTGTTGTCAGAGTTTTGTACCCCAGAAAATATCTGTTGCCAGCCACCACTTCCCACACGTATAAAGTCAAGCTGAAATTGTACACAGCTGTGAAACTGTATGTTAGTGTCAACAGGTAAAAGAAGAAGACAAAATAAAAAGAAAAAAACAAAACAAAACAAAACAAAAAACCAGACACACACAAAACAAAAAAGCAGAGGGCTGGCCCAGAAACTCTGGTTCTGGCTGCAGGGGCCACCTGAGCTGTCAGCTACAGAGCACCTTGGGCAAACTGAATTCAGCATGTGCTCCTCACCACTTCACCGGCATTCAGTCCATCGCATTCCTCTTCTGCTGGACCAGCTCCCAGATCTCAAACCAGCACCAAACAGCAAGTTCTTTTTTCCTCCAGTCAATCTGTTGCAAGAAGTGTTGTTCTCTTAACTGGATTGAAAATTTTCCTTTTCAAAATGATTTCAACTTGAGATTTGGCCTGGGCAGTATCGAAACTGGGAGAACGACAAAGCTAAGACTTGCCTCCTAGAAGTGAACACTAGACAGTGAAAAATACCTCTAGCAAGTACTTAGCAAAGCTCCTCTTTCCCCATAAACACAAAGCATTTTGTAGACTAGGCTTCAATATCAGAGAGAAAAAAAAAATCTTCCTGGACGTTTGACACACCACATTAATCCTACAGCTCAATTTTCAACTCCAAGAAGCCAAAGGGACACATAGTGATGTGGCATTTGGACATAGTTTGCTCTCCTGCCTAGACTATTTCTAGTTCCAGCATTCTTGAACCGCATGGGCCTTCCCAAGCTCCTGCCAGGAGCCTTTACACCATCCCTTCCTGGATCTGCACGCACCACTTCTGTTCCCTTCCCTCACCCGCACCCCTCTGTCACTTATATATGTTGTAGGGCTGGCAGCTGTGAGTGTTTATTGCTGATGTTTATCTTTGTGTACTGATTGCTGCTCTCTCCTCATGTAATATAATTGTTTTTCTATCCTTAATGCCTGTTATTTGTTGGCAAAGGAAAGCTACTGAAAGAGTAACAAAAATTGCTCCAGCGCAGAGAAGCGCTCAATGAAAAGAGGGATTGGATGGAGCCTCTTGTTTCCACTCAGTGGACAATGGCTTGCAGTCATTTCAAGTGCAGCATTTTTCCCATTCCTCTTTTTCAAGAGCACATCTTGGCACGGAGCTGGGCACAGATGCGGTGGCTGCTCCAGGCTGGGGGTGAGTGGGGACCCTGGTGGTAGTGGCGCTTGGTGGGAGAGGGGTGGCTGGTGGCAGCAAC
The DNA here is from genome assembly GCA_013399855.1 of Oxyruncus cristatus. NCBI lineage: Eukaryota > Metazoa > Chordata > Aves > Passeriformes > Cotingidae > Oxyruncus > Oxyruncus cristatus. Next base: position 1,935,074 of record VXAY01004461.1, read on the forward strand.
ATGCCCCAGCATGTCTAATCATGCTATTTTGTTAATGCTTTAACTTGTGGGTTTGCTCTCTGAATGGCCTGGATTCAGAAATCAACTCCTAACAATTTTTTTTGTGAGGTCTGACCTCCAGAAAGTCATAAATGCCAAAAGGAAGAGAAACTGAGGGCAAAGAATAATACATCACCTGACAGAATGGGAAAATGTACTGCCACACAGCTGAGACTGGTGTCTGTGATAAGGAGTGACAGACACAACACCTCATTGTGGCTTTTCATTTGAACAGCTTTTGAACAGCCCCAGGTTGCAATGTTTGACCTCAAACCAGGTCATTCCTTGAAGTTTAGAGACAAAGTGTTGAAGACCATCTTTGATGTGTAAAACCTCACTGATGTTTTCTTCAAAAAATTTGGTTCAATCTCCTCACTGCTGATCACCCCAGCCCCAATCAGTAAATCCTCTCAGAGTACATATGCTTAACTGCAAACAGATACACTGATGCACAGCTTGCAGCAAGAGCATCTGAGTATGTTGCAGGTTTAACACATTGGTGGATCAGAGAGTTTAGTGCAGAAGTAGTGGAAGATAGAAAAAGAAAGTTAGAAAAGTGTACTGGAAATTATTATGCAGTGACAAACTGTGTTAATCTACTTTATATCCTGTTCATACCATGAGCTTTAGCCTGCTGCTGATGGAAACAACTGGGCATATCCTTAGACGATGGACACAAAGGAATGGAAATCAGACAGTTTATATCAATGAAGATGGTACATTTCCAGTAAAATTCCCAATCTTGTTTTCTGTTCAATGGAAAGCAAATTTCGGAATGAGAGATAACACCACAGCAGAGTGTACTGAACATTAAAGCTGTCAATAGCAGCACAGTTGTCCAGAAAAGTCTTGCCCTGGCTCAGGGATTTCCTGCTCTGGTTAGGCTTTATATTTTCTAATATTTTTACCCACTGACTTTATTCTGAATCCCTGATTCAAGCAGATGCTCTTGAAGAGGATGAATCAGAAGCCCTGAAAAAGTCTATTCTCCTTTAACAATACATTTAAGTACAGGGTCGATATTGAGCATATTAGTAATTTCATGGGTGACAGTACATCAGCTTAAGAAGTCTTGGCCATGATTCAGCAACATATCCCTATTCAGCAAAACACTTAAGCACTTTAAATTCTATGGACTTCAATAAGATTTTAGGAACCTAAACATTTACATAGGGTTTTTTTCTTCTTTTCACAGCAGGAATTGCTTACTTAGTCTTTTAGTCATTTAAGATGGAAAAGACTGTATAGTTTATCATAGTCCATCCCCATGCAGGCATGCAAGAGATTAAATGGGTATGAGACACAGAGCTGGGATCTAAGTGCACTCACCTTTGTTTCACTGTGCTCCAGGGGCAGGAGTCTGAAGTGTCTCTTCCGGAGTCTTCAAGTCATCTCTTCATCATCCAAACACCCCATTTGTCACAAGGCTTCATGTGTCTCCCAAGACCTTGATATAAGCAGAATTTTATTGTCAAAGCCATTTGAAGTTGAAGAGAAGCCATTTCTCACTTTTTAATAAATAGAGATACTGTTTATATGAATAAAAGTGAAAAGTACTTTCCCTGGATACTTTTGAAGCTTCCAAAAATAGTCCTAACTCTCAGCCAAAGTTATGGCTGCTCAGCTTCCCCAAGAGAGCATCACTACATGGTACTGCTGTGTGAAATATTCTCTCTGCCAGTTAAACTGGTGAGAAATCACGTTTTGGTGGTTTTGTAATAAAACAAAATATTTTGTGGCCTGGCCCCTAATTCTTGGCTTATTTCTAAAGAAACAAAAGGCTGTTTCCATAGCTACAAAAGTAGAGAAACATCTCTGTAAAAAATCAGGCTGCAGTCTAGAACTGAGAAATTTCACAGTTTTGCCAATAGTTGAGCATTGATTCTGTCTGCAAACAGAGAACCTCGTTCTGTTTTCAGCAAAACACTGTACTGTTTGACAGATGTGTTTTCCTCTTGATCAGGTTTGCAATGTGTAGGTGAGGGGTTCTCACAAAGTTCCTCTTACTGCAGAAGCAGGTTCCATCACAGGACTTAATCCTGCAAAGGTGCAGAGTGCTTTCAGTTTCCAGTGGTGTTAGAAGGAGGGGTCACACAGAATGTTGTGGGGGTTTTTTCCCACTTTTTTAAATCTTTTGTACCAGAAAGAGCTATATTTTGGACTTGCTGCTGCATTCCTTACCTACTTGATAGGACAACTAGGTAAGAGTAAAAGCCATAGCAATGGATCTTTTACTTTTGACATAATTATAACTGTGAATTAAAGAGCTATTTGGATAAGCAGGAGATCTCCTGGGCACCAGTGTCACTGTCATCAATTTGTTTAGAAGGGCATAACTTCTTAGAGTAAGTAGTCATTGGTAAAACTACTTCTGTGTGGCTTTATTTTCAAATATTATACTTATCTGCTGTCTCTAAAAAGTAGCTTTCTGAGTACACACTCATGTGGGAATAAACAACTATTTATTGACCAAGAATTTTAAAAATTGTTAACACATTCTAGTGTTTTAAATTTTGCCTTTAACATATACTTCTATGAATGTTAAGAGGCACAAATGTCATCAATTATGGCACCTTCATGAAGTCTCAGAGCACTGCAAAGAACAGCGAGACTCCCCTGTAGAGAGAATCCATGATTTTTTTTTTTTACAGACATGATTGTTGCTTTAGGGCAGAACAAGAGCTGCATCCTTCTTGAGTCTTCTCAAAAGACATCCTGAGGTTATGGGTACCATCTCCTCCAAACCATCCAAACAGCTTATGAAATAATTTCACAGCTCAATCCTGCTTCATTACAAATGGGATTTTGCTACAGCTGCATCATCATAACTCAGTCCCTATGCATGCTTCAGCACGCGACTGCCACTGCACTTCACTTGTCACTGAAGAGAAGCCCCTTTCAGGGAGCAGAAACCTCCATTATTGCTGTCAGTTCCTGCCTGAGGATTGTTTCTAACTCGATTGCTACTTCATATTCAGGACCCTCCTTCAGTAATACGCATCAGTGCATTTTCTATTAGCACTGTGGATGGTAAAATCCAGTGTTACAGCCAGGGTCACTAACACAATTCATTTACTGCCAACACACAGATGCTTGAATGTTTGGCTGTTTCTAGCACCCAGGAGAAAACACTGTGCTATAACTGGACTCTACGTTAACTAGCTTAGGTCCTGTTTTTCCACAGGCCAGGTCTGGAACAGGCACTCAGCGCTTGTCTCCTGTGTCCCACTGACGTGATACAGACATTTCTCATTGAAGCACAGTAATTAGATTTGCTCTTTAGTACTTTGTAAGGTAAAACAGAGGTTCTGGTTAGATGGGTATGTCAAGCCAGCAAATACAGTAAGCCTGCATCTCAGGTGCTAAGTGCAGGTGCATTTTAATCTATATCAGGGTCATTTTATAAGGTGTGGTGAAACCAGGTACACCCATACTAAGCTTTGGAATCAGCTCACAAAAGAGAAAAGACAGTCCATCACTCAGATCATCTTTCTCCAAATTCTCAAAAAAAACGAAAAACAAAACAAAACAAAACCAGAACAAAACAAAAAAAACAAAAACAAAAACAAAACAAAAAACAAACAAACAACAAACAAACAAAAACAAAAACAAAAAACCAAACAAACAACGAGCTCAAGCAGCATGTCTGGCAGTTTAGTGCAGTGATCCAAGGTGCTGAGCCAAGGTGGCTTTGGCACACCGTGCCCCACTGGCAGGCCTTGCTATCAGCTGAGCTGCCTCCCAAATGCCTCTGTTGATGGCCCTCTAGTAGCATGCTTTGAGAAGAGAGCCTGCATCCAGAGTTTTAAAGGTCAGCACCAATACTTTGAATCCTGCTGGCAGCCAAGGCAGCTCAGAGAGGGCTGGTGTGACATGCTGCCAATTTAAGATCTGATTAATGGGTGACTGCTGCATGCCTGACTTGCTTCAGGCTCTGAATGATCTCCAGCAATAGCCTAGAGAAAAGCATATTACAGGAGGCTAATCTTGAGGTGACAAGACTGTGAAGAAGCATAGCAAGTTCCATTTAGAAGAATTTTTTGTTATTCCAGGTAGATCACAAATTGTGGGATGGAAATTAAAATGCATACACACCTTTTGAACTGCAGCACATGTAAGTGATGGCTGTTAGTGCATTGAAGTGATTTGATGTTAAACATTCTGGGGATGGAACGAATAACGTTTCATTCTTCTACCACTGTTAGGAGTTTGCCCTGACTGTCTGTATGCACCTATGGTTACTTCCCCTTACTTTTTGACCCACTGTTATAGGAATTCTGATTCTCACCCTTGACAGAGAGTGAATGTTCTGTTTCATCTCTCCTGTCTGCAAGATGGGTGCACAGAGATTTTGTTTGTGTCTCAATGGCAGATTGCTGCTATGGTACCAACCAGTTAGAATAGACACTCAGAAAATGATATATTAAATCCACTCTAACAGACTTGTACGTTGCCCACAGTAGTAGATGAGTTGTATATAGAAAGGTGCACCTAAAGTTACACGCAGCTTTTTTAGGATATAATGTCCCACTAATGTTGGCTTCACTCCCATAATCATCAAAGGCCCCTGATTTTTACTAGGTAAATGACGATCTAAATTCTAGGAAGTAATTTGCTGTGTTGCATGAAAAGTAATGAAAATCTTGCTGCTTCAACAGTGGTAGACAGAATTGTGGAAAAATACTCAGCTCTGGGACTGATTAATAATCCTAGGGATTTTAATGCGTTGAATAGAACTGAGACAGAGATTAATTTGGCCCACATTGCACATGCTTTGTGTAATGAAGGATATGAAGACCCCTTATAATACATACTCTATGTGTTGTAGAATTCCTACACATTCAGTACAGAGCTGCACCAGTTTCCAGTTGCTCAAAATTGAGACTTTGGCAGAGACAGAGGCAGAGCTATGGTGTGTCACTTTGTATTGAACTTTTTCTGTGATTTTATTTTCCTCTATAACATAACACTTTATGGCCACAGTCTCCTATCCTTTCTAACAATGAGCAGTATCTTGCCTTATTGCTTTCAACAGAGGATTGTACACAGGTGCCGCTTCAAGACTGTATAGGTGGCAGAATCCAGTCCTTAAATACAAACTCCAGTAAATCACAAATGTTCGTAGAAACATCTGCAAAATGCCAAATTACTGCCAAGGCTCTTTGCCTTGTTAGAAGAGAACCTGAAGGAAAGAAATATGCTTGTTTGCTCTAGAGATCTGACTCCCAGTGGCAACACACGCTAGCCAGGCTGGAAGAGGAAGAGAGGAACAGAGACAGAAGCAAAAATCAGATTTCACAGAAGCAAAAATCAGATTTCACAGAAGCAAAAAGCAATGCCAAAATTAAGTACAGTGATATAGCTGTTGCATGGCACCAGGTAAGATCCTTTGGTTAGGTAAGATCCTTTGGTTATGTTTGTGCTCACGAACTACGGGCCAGGGCATACCGAGAAATTATCTGTGGCACATTTTGACCCGAGTCAGCTAACATTCTTCTAGACAACTTGCAGGCATGTTTTTTTGATACAAACACAGACTAGGAATCATTCCTGGTAGGCAATTTGAAAGTGGCCACCCTTGTTTTGGCTGAAAGGTTTCACCATTGTACGGGTGCAAAATACGTTGTACCAGTCATGACAGTGTCAAGGAATTGGTAACAGCTCATTTTATTGTCATTTTATGTTAATATAGAATTATTGTATGCTAATTATTCTATGTCTATACAAATAGCATGATTAGTAGAGTCATATCCTCAGAGACCTCTCTGCCTCACTTCATTCATTCTGTATTATAAGGATAATAATATTCGTCTCCCCACTTGCCTAACAAGGATGCTATAAAAATTTATTAATGATAAAGCATTGAGGATCTGGGGAAAGAGCAATGGGACACATATTAAATAGCACCTACTACTTTCAATCTAACTTTGTCATTCCTTCTAAGCATGCTAGCAGCTGCATTTCCTGCCTCGCACCCAGTAATTTTTGTTTTCTGATACGGGGTGAAGGGGAAGAGTACTGGTTAAACTTATTAGGCCTTCTAAATGAGAAGTAATTAATTTAAGAATTAGCCTTTTTACTCTGCTGGACAACTGCTAAAGAATCAACTGTCTCCAATGCAAGGATGTGGTAGAGCATTTGCATTTATGAAGGATTTAAGCCATGGGCAGAGAGAGAGGTACACAATACACAGTGTATATATATACATATATATATATATATGTATATATATACACACATATGCTGTATACATACAGTAAGACATGCTCACGTAAATGTCACGTAAAACTATCAGCTATACAAAATAACAAGTTAGCTATCAACTGCCCCTAGGGTCGACATTCTCCAAGACCTTATGAAATCAAATTGGCAGGATATGAAAGGTATGTTGTTGGTCCCACACGTCTCATGCAAAACTTCAGGAAATTGCATTCATGTTTCTTACACCAACACTCGCAAATAAGATTCACTTTTTTTGGTGCAAAGACACTCAGAAAGACATATTAAAGAACTGCTATCCTCATCCACTCTGAAATTTCATCCTACTAAGTGAAATGTCTGGAACAGAGAAATCAAGAATATCGGAATAACACCAGAAAGACAAAGAAGAGGGGAAGGCAATTTGTTTGATGATGATGAGAGAAATAGAAGAGGAGCAGGTCAGTCTGTGAGACAGGCCCCGAAGGAAAGCCCTGGTGTTGCCCCATGTCAGAGGACAGCAAAAAGAATGGAGGAGCTCCAACAGGAGCATAGTGTGTGCCCATTCTGTGCATAGAAGCTGGGGAGAAAAAATGTGAGATTTAACCCTCTAGAACAGGTATCTCAATTGGAGAGTGCCTAAATGTGCTGTGGGCTTTGCTTGCTTTTTTTTTTTTTTCTTTACAAAATCTCTTATCTAGCTCTACTGGGACTTAAAGGAAGAGCAAGTTGAAACATTTCCCCTTCCCAGCCCCCACAGATACCGCAGATAAACAGAGGAAGAGTCCTCTGTGCAGAAGAGATTACGTAGAGGAGAAGAGACAGGCAGTCTTTTGTGTGTCTCTTCTTCCATCAGTTCAAAAAATGAATGCTTTCATTAATTCCACAATCACAGTTTGACAAATCTCCTAATGCTGACGCTTCCTTGCTTATGTTTTTATTTTGTTCTTTTAATCTACCCTCTTCAGGTAACTTTGATGATCCAGCAGGTGAGTTGTGTCACTGGAAATCTCTGTCTGGAAATTGTTAATGGTACGATCTTGTTCAGCCTTGGTGGTTTTCTCTTTTGCAGTGAAACAGACCCAGAGTCCTCATATTGCCAGTGATGATACTCAGATAAGGAGCAGTAACAAACCAGGGAAGCAGGCAGGACAGGTTTCCTTACATCTTCACTGGTGATGCACAGACAGTTACACCGCATGATAAAAGGGGTCTTTGCTGTGTGAAGCCAATTAGCATGTGGTTAGCATGTGGTTAGCATACACCCAGCTGAAATCTCCGTCCCAGTCCAAGGGCTACTTATACATGGGAGAAGTTTAGGTTTGGAACTGTGCTTTCATGTTGGGATGGGACAGAGACAGCAGTGGAGTGGCTCCTCTGCAGATGCCTGGAAATCTCTAAGTGCTACAGACTAAGTCTTAGCACTCTGAACCAGTACTCAAGTTCAGCTTCAGTGACAGGGCCCAACACTGAGAGTAGGTGAAAACTGTGCTTAGAGGCCACATGATATGATGATACTTTTTCCATTTACCCTTCAAAATCTATTAAATGTAAAATTTTCCAGTCCCTAGTAGTGTTTTAGGACATTCATTTGTCATGAAGACTCTGTCTAATGCACGTGAAGTAACACGCACCTCTTGTTGCTGCCATATGTTTATTGCTCAGCTCACGCCTATGTCCTAACAGAGTGTTCTCCTTGACCAGACCATGCAAGCTCGGACAACCAAGCTCAGAAACTTTGTGTTTTGTGGCCATGGTTTTGTTGTTTGGGGTTTTTTTTAGGGATGCTAATCTAGAAAAAAAAAAAATCTTATTGATTCAAATACTAGATTTCCAGTCTCAGGCAGGCACCTGGGGAACAAACTTAAAAAAACTGGTTTATAATTGTCATTTGCTGGTGGCAAAGCTATGAAACAAAGTGACAGTGCTGGGTGTTCAGCCAACTGCTAACTACAGCCATGCTGAAAACAGGCTGAACCACAAGAGCCAGGCTTAATTTGCACACTGAAGGAGGCCACTGAGAATGGACTGAAGGAAACTCGAGAAAACAAAACACTATGATTTCATTTCACAGCCTCATTGTAAAAGAAGCCTAAGAAGTCACTGCTGAAAGTCAGCTTTGCCTGGTGATTTTTTTTCTTGTTGAACTGAGAACGATGTAGCACAGGGCCTAAGTGACAGGAAGAGGAAGGTTTGAAAGGTTTGGAAGGTGACTCACTACCTTTTTCGCAAGCAGAGGCGAGCACTTGGTAATTATGGGGAATCTGAAATTAATACCTAGACAGCCTCATTGCTGCCTTTTAATAATAAGTAAGAGTACTTCCTCTGGTGGCATAACACTAAATATTTGAATCAGCTGTCCTGTGAGGAGACTGTGCTTTTTCAGCGCTGGAAAGACGCTGAATAGTCATCGCATAACGATCCATGTTCTGAGCTTCTGTGCTTCCTGTTCATAACAGACACCAAAAGGAACAATCAGGGCTAATTATAAGTTAGTAAAGAAGGGATTCATGCCCTAAGGCCTCTGAGTGCTTAGCTCAAATATAATTAAAAACAAGAGTTTAAAGGAAAAAGCAGCCTGGTCCAGTAAGAGGAATGATCATAAATTTATCCTGTCTTTCTAGGCAGATAAAACCTTTCCAGAGTATCTGAATATGCTTAAAGTAGGCATCTAGCAACCCTACGCACACTTAAATACCCTTGGTTCCTGACTCCAAGTAGTTCACATAGAAGAAGAAAGGAATCTGGGCTGCTTGCACATGTGTGTCGAAAAAGAACAGTAAAAAATCACTGGAAATCAACTGCATGGCTTCAGATACCCCTGAGGGTGACAACAACTCAGTGCTGGCTCATCTTCCTACTCCTCTGATCTTAATCACCACAGTAAGGGGCAGGTCAACAGGCAACGCCACGGATTTGCCTGATGTTTTTTCGGTTTTGTATGCTACAATGGTTCTGAGCTGCATTTGCTGTCAGCACTATTAGAGGCAAGTACTTTGAGCAGCTTTTGAAGCACTGCAGCGTTGCTGATTCATATGACTGCTGCATGCTGTCATCGTGCTACGCTCAGCACCACCCACGCTCTGCATGGCAGCCCCATGTGCAGGGCACTACAGCAGTCTACAAGTTGCCTGGAGAAATTGTGGATGTCCCATCCCTGGAAGTGTTCAAGGCCAGGTTTGATGGGTCATTGGGCAACCTGACCTGGTGAATGGCATCCTTGATCATGGGGGCAGGTTGAAACTAGATATCTAAGGCCCCTTCCAAACCAAACCATTCTATGATTCCAAGACACTATGATTTACAGTAATGCTAGATGTGAACTCCTGTGATGAGGTGCGAAGGCCTCATCTCCAATATTTTCAGGTTGAAAGTAGTAGTTTCTGACCACACATTAAATTTGTTCCCATATTCAGTGGGTAGATAGGGAAAGCAAGACAAAGACAATTGTTTGGAACCCCTCCATCAAAGCAGTTGCAACAGGATGGGAGCCACCATACAGATGGCAGCCTTTAGACATGCTATTCCTTAAGCCACTGCTCAGATTCTTCTGGTTCACTTCAACTGCGACCCCCACTGCTGGGTACTGAGCAGGTGGCAGAACACTACAGAGAGGAATTGATCCCTGGCAGCCTGGCTAATTGATGAAGTCAGGTCATCAATATCGCATAGTCATCAAAAGCTACCTAATAGATAGGATTTTACCTCTATTGTAAGTTGAGTCTCAAAGTTGTCTCAGTGTATCACAGTTATTTTCTGTGCTAAACTGTGACGTGGTAACAAAGAAATACCAAAGACACACTGTTTTTTATTCACACAGTTCTGGAATTCATAGTCATGGAATGATTTAGGCTAGAAAAGACTTCTAAGATCACTGAGTCCAAACATTAAGCCAGCACTGCCAGGTACCCCACTAAACCACATCCCTAAGCACTGCACCTGCTCATTTTTCAAACAGTTCCAGGGACAGTGATTCCACCACTTTCCTGGGAAACCTGTTGCAGTGCTTGATGACCCTTAATTGAAAAATTAAGAATTTTTCCTAATATCCAATCTAAACCTCCCCTGGCACTACTTCAGGTCATTTCCTCTTGTCCTATTGCTTGTTATTTGGTAAAGAGGCCAAATCTCATCCGGCTACAACTTCCTTTCAGGTGGTTGTAGGGAGCAATAAGGTCCCCCCTGAGCCTCCTTTTCTCCAGGCTAAACAAGGCCAGCTCCCTAAGCCACTCCTCATTAGACTTGTGCTCCAGGCCCTTCTCCAGCGCCATTGTTCTTCCCTGGACATGCTCCAGTACCACATTTACCTTCTGCTTCCTGATCATAAAAGTAATCCATAGTTACCACCTGTGAATCAGGCTGAGATTTGTACAGTAAAAAGTGACAACTGGCATAGTTTAGAAAATCTGACCTCCTGTCCTATCTGAAGGAAACACGGTTTGACAGAATTCATCCACCCACGGGAACCTGTATTTAAATTTGCAAGAAGAACACTAGAGACTTTGTAAAGGTACATAACCATGATCTTTAATGTGTGTGTCTGCTCTGTCAGAGCCTTTGCCTACCATCACCAACATCTAGAGGTCCTTCTCAATATTATGGAGGGTTTGGTGGAGTACTGTGCATTTCATAGCAAAAATCTCTTTTCTGGTTCTTTCAAAGTTGTTTTCAAGGATCTGCCAGAAATTCTTGAGAAAACTAGATAGTGATATAGAGAGGTTGTCAAATCTGTGTTGTACCTACCTGTACTGGGCATGGACTAAAACTGAGTCTTCAGAACTGTCAGCTTTAATAATTAGAACATTATTTAGAGAAAACTGATGTACAAGGGGAAAATATTTCTAAGATAGGTTTATGTTTCTCGCACCTGATCAATTAACTTGCTGGTGGGGCTGTATGTGGGATAATTGTGCAAAAATTATATAATTGTGCAATAATTAATGCAAGTTACACACCTAAATGCTCATCTGCATGGCTAAACTCCTTGAATGATGAATATGGTTTCAGATCTAACTCTTCTGCATAGAAAAATGTTTCCTTCAGAATGTACCTTCCCGAACCACTTTAGACACCTCCTTAGACTAACCCGTGGCATAGATGTCATTTTTGTCACACTTCATAAAATTTAAGCAGTCGTCATGGTGATAAAGGGTTTCTATGACGGAGCTGCTTATGAGATCTTGCTTCTTTTAATTATAAAATCTAAATAAAAATGGTGTTTAAAAACCACCTGGGACTTTCCTTGTGTGAGTATTGTAGCTTTACTTACAAAGATGTTTCAGCAACCACATAGAAAACTATTTAAAGAAAAAAAGGAAACAGCATGTTTAAAGCAAGATGAAAATAAGCATGATTGATCTAAAGTTCTCTTTTTTTTTCATTCAAAAGTTTGTCCTTCCCATATTGTTCAGGAAAATGTGCCTGTGTGCAAAAGTATATGTGCCTAATTGGTTCTGAAAGTAGATTTCATCTGTAAATACTCGGGTGTGAGAAGACAATGACAAATCTTCCCCGTTACTCATCAGGATAGAGCTCTTGCTGATTGTCAGCACAGTTTCCTGAGCTATCACAATTCTGTCGGTTAAAGCCATATTTCCAGAGTACCATGCATCTGTTTCTGTACTTAATTTAGTACAGAATATTTAGAGCTAGGGGCTGAGTTAAGTCTGAGAATGCATTTTCTCCTGCTGGCATTTAGGCTAGACCAGAAGAGGTGGGGGGAGGAAAGCAGAAAAAAGAAACCTTAACCTTTTAATATTTAATTCAGTATTTTAAAAGGAAAATTAGGGAAACACAGTTAACAGAAATAACCAGGGGAATATAACATTTAAAATGAACTAAAGAAAGTGGATTTAGTAATATCTTTCAAAGACAGTATAAAGTCAACAGAGTTGCAGTATGTATCTCAGAATTGCTTTTTTTTTTTTTTTAAATACTTAGGTAGTCTTATGTCTCAGTCTTTCTCATTTTCCCCAAAATTCACCATATGGGGAAGAGTCAAGGTATAAGGGCACTGGCAGATAAAGATCAACCCCAAAAAGTATCAAGTCAAACTCAATCAAGAAATTCTGTTGGATCCAAACTCTTGTTCTTGCATCCAAATAGTTCTTGCATCCAAACACTTTCTCCCAAATCTCTCCTTAGTGACATAACTTGGGGGTGATATAGCTACCAAGGGGTTTGTTTCTTTCCATCTTTAATATTAGAAATGTTCCACTTCATATAAACCATTAACTACCACTGGTCTAGAAATTGAAGTAGAGGGAAGACAGCAGGGAGAGAGAAGACACCCTGCCTTTTTAGCCCACTAGTTGGGAAATACAGCAAAGTTCAGAGCTCAAATACCTTCTCAAATAAGTACTTAATTGCTGATCTTAAGTGGAGTGCCCCTCACAGGAGAAGATGAGAGATTCATCCCATATTAGCCAGTAGACTTAGGCAGTCACCTGGAGCACAAGAGACCAAGTTCAACTCCCTGTTTGAGACCAAAAATACTAAACTGTGTGGGAGGGAGGGTTCACGTTCACATACCTAAGCTAGGAAGGTAAGTTAGGCTCTAAGGGCTCTAAGTTAAGGGTAAATCAGAAATATCCAGGTTAGCAGGTACCCTTTAGAAGTTCTCTGTTGGCCTATATAAAGATGGATCTAGGTTTTTCCTAAACTTGTTAACTAAGGTTACTTAGACAAATACTTTGTGCAGTACTGGAAACCCACTTTTTAAACCACATACCTCTTGAAATATATAGGACATTAAAAATGTTTAAATAAATAGCTCTACTATTTAGTAGAGCTAAAATCTCTCATGTACTCTGCAAAAAATAAAGATTCAATAGATCAGGAAATTTTCCTGCAACTGACATCTATTACTGTTGTTCTGGGTATTCCCCTGGCATGAGGAAGTAACAGTCATCTTGCCACTAAGGATGCTGCATCATACTCATTGACCACAAGGAATGAGTCTAAGATACCACTTGAGTGCCTATATGAGGAATCTCTGTCTGGAGCTACAGCTTGATTTAGATATAGATATAGATATAGATATAGATATAGATATAGATATAGATATAGATATAGATATAGATATAGATATAGATATAGATATAGATATAGATATAGATATAGATATATAGATATAGATATAGATATAGATATAGATATAGATATAGATATAGATATAGATGATATAGATATAGATAGATATAGATAGATGTACACATCAACTAAGAATTAGAAGTGAAGTTCTTCCACGACATCACACTTAACTAACTATTCAATAGGTGTAGACAATAATTCAGCCCACTGCTTGCCGATTTGAGCCTGTGAATATTTATCAGCGAGGTCTATTTGCTGGCTAATTGTTCTACCAAATGCTCTTAAAACATTTTTTATAATGTATGTAAAATGTAAAAGTGGGGGATGTAATGAAGTTCTGTTTAGTTCCCAGTACTGAAACAAATGACGGATACAGAAGCCTTTTACCTTTCTCGTCAATATGTTTTAAATTTAAGGTTAATGTAAAGCATCAAATTGCTGTTGGAAGGAGACAAGAGATATACATGTTTCAGCTGATCTACTCTTGCAGATAAGAAGAAAGATGAGCCAATGATAGGGAAGGGAATGAAGCTATTAGTGGATTGTCAAAGAAAAGGAAGTGCTGGAGAAGAGGTTTTGGAATTAGGAGACTGATAAACATAAGTTCTGCTCAGAAAATCTGGAGAATAGATTTCCCACTGGAAAACTGACATCTTTCAGCAGAGGAGCGATAACTTCAAAACCATGATCTATAAATCCGCCTGCAGTATCTCATTTTAGGCCAGAAGTTCCACCTGCCTGAGGAAGCTTCCCTATCTGCCCACACCTCCTAGGGCTCGGTATAGATGTCCCCAGCATGAACATGGCTCCCCCAGCACTGTGAGAGCTGAAGCCAGGATAGAAAACTTGTTCATAGAAGAGAAAAGGAAAACCAAGTCACTGCATTACATTTTCTAACAGGTATCTCTGTGCCACATTCAAATGAAAAAATTTTGTCTTGAATATGATGCCTGAAATGTTGTATTTCCTTATATTTTTAGGCATATTTCCTTATTTTTTCAGGCATTTGCTTTTTCAGTTATATTTAACATTTTCCATGGTAATAAAGAGATACGCTTCTCAGGTCTACACTGTACATGCACAAAATAAAAATCTCAGTCTTCCAGCAAAAACAGACTTGAAAAAAACCAAGCAACAATTGGATATTAAAACTATACTTGATAGTAAATTATTAAGCACTTCAATTTTGCAAATAATTTCTAGAATTAACCTCTTGGTTAAGGAGGTAGCAGGCTTCCCAAGGAGTTAAATCAATGGCATTTCCTGACTTTATAAAAAGCAGCAATCTCCACCATGGATTCTTAAGGTTAATCACTGAAATGAACTTTCTCCCTGATTATCTGTCTACCTGCTTGGCACTGACAAAGAGAAGACAAGCCAGAATGTGGCCTCTGAAGGTCTTCAGTAAATTGTGTGCTTAACCCTTAGGCATCAGTCTAGCTACTCTGGAACCGTTTCGAAAAAACAGTATAGAAAAGGCAAACCTACTTTTGTTCCATTGACTCAAGTGTTTGTACGCATATTACCTCACCACTGAATATTGCAAATTTTTCATTAGATCTTTTCATCTGATACTTGTTTTTCATTGTCTGGAGCTTTGAAAGTCTCTGTGAGAAAAAACTTCCTCGCAGAAGTGAGCCTTGCCATTGGAGCAGCACATGCTGCATGGTGTGTTTTGCAAAGATGTGGCTAATGTGCAGGCGGCAGGAAGGGGAAGCAAAGCTGATATTTGTTTCTTTAATTTCTTACTCAGTTCCATCAGAAAAGCCATCTTGCTCGAAAGTTTCCCCTGATGTTAATCTCTAATTGCCTGGTTTTCCTCCACCCTATTGATTCATTGGTCCAATCTTTCTCCAAATTTCAACAAAGAGAAGGAAAAAAAAAAAAGAAAAAAAGAAGTGTTTTTCCATCTGCAGTAGAAATCCCTGTGCTGGTTCTCTGCCTTTTACTGTCAGAAGTCTACGGGTTACTACTTGATAAAAGGGAAGAGGTAGGTATTTGTCTCTTGCGTGGAGAGAAATTCTTTGCCTCTTTGCCAGGGAAAACATCTGATCCTCTTGCAATGATTTTTCTTTTAATTGGAATGCAAAGATCTTATCTTTTTATTACTCTTTTATTGTTGATAACCACTCCACTTGCTCACTCTCCACAAATGTCCAGCTTATATATACAACCTGGGAAGCAGTTCATTTTTTCTCCCTTTTAGTTTTAATCATTTGCCTAACAACTGAATTGTGCCAGAGTGGTTCATATATCCCTTCCCACACCACAGTCTCTTTTTCAAATGCCTGGCCTGTGTCTCTCTAATTTTCAGGCAGGGACTGGTCCGGTGACTGCCTCTTGCTCTAACAACTGCCTGAGGTGTGGGAGACCACTTTATGGGAATTCAGTCACACGAGCCTATGCAAAAATAACAGTAAACGAGAAATTTGCAGTGAAAGGGAAACATTGCATGCAAGTCATACGCCTACTACTCTCTTAATTTAGTTTCTTTGTGGCTTTGCTTTGCCATACGTTCTGTAATGTCAGATTAGTGCGTGGGGAAGCAACGGCCTCATGGATAGAGCTGAAGAGCAGGAAATCTGGGGTTTATTCTCAGCTCCACCTGGCTCCTGCAGATGCACAGCTCGACCCGCCTGCTCAGCAGCAGCCACAGAGAGCCTCACCACTGACCACCTGCCCACCTGCCCTGCTGCTCGGCTGAAGGATGCATCTTGGAGAGGTGCTCTGGGAGAGCGGCTGTCAGCACCTCCAGAGCCTCAGGGTTCCCAGAGCAGCTCCATTGAGTGCAGACAGAAAGCTTTTGGGGACTTCTTTTAACCTGGACAGACACAGATGTCTTAACCCTGCCTTTTTCTTGTGAGATAGTCCCCTTCCTCCTAATACCCATTTCCTGTCAATTCTGACACAAGTGTGAGCATGTGTGCATGTACAAGAAATACCACTTGGTCTGTTGGTCTTTGATTACTGTTTCTCTTTCAAGACCCTCTCCCACCATGGAAGGTCCTCAGCTGGTACCTTAAGTCTCCATGCCCTCCGTGTTTCCTGCCCTCCTCCTTTTTCCTTCCTTCTTCTCATATTCCTCTTCCCTTAGCACAATTCTGGTTCTGTTTTTGACCATCTCTTCCCCTCCCCTCTCCAGCCCCAAATTGCCCCTTCCAAAGGCAAGCGCTTGGAGAGAGGCACTGTGAAGTGCATACACATGGATGAACATGTGTGCCAGACAGTACAGTACCAGTGCTCCTGAAAACTGTGCTGCAGCCCCCGCCACGTTACTGGTCTGGTCTCTTTTATGTTGCAAACTCTTCTGAAGAAAAGATAACTACTCTTAAATGGGCTAGTACGACAACAAGCCTAGTGATTACAGGGATGCCATCCCATTCCCCTTGTGCCCCTAATTCCCACCTCCCCCTCCACCCCCGCAGCACACCACACCAGCCCAGGGCTCATACCACAGCTGTAGCTGGACCCACTCACTGCCTGCGAGGGAAGTACAGATCACCACCATCCCTGTGCTAAAGAGGTTTGGTGAAGTTCAATTCCTTACAGGCTGTGTGACATGCTTGGAGTGTGTGCAGTTGTCAACTTGCAGTGTCTCTGTTTTGGGATACTGTATCTTGAAACATATGAGAATATTAGCTGTAGCACTAAAGGTTTGCTCTTGAATGGTTATTGCAGTTGCATGCACACATTTACTATGTATTACTGTTTCTATATAAGACAGAATAAATGCAGACTGTATCACATCTGGAAAAGAAGGTAAAAGCTTTTGCATAGTTCTCAGTGAACATATAGATGCTTATTCTCAGTTTGATTTAGACAATGTAGCCACACCTCATACTAAATAGGCATTTCTGTCCACTTTTCAGTTCCCACTATACCATTAGAACAGAGAGAAAGGTATGTCCTGAAAAAAATTAAAAAAGAAAAATAGTCTTTCCTTTACATAAAATGGACATGTTCCTGAAGTTATTCTGCGAAGAAAAATACCGGATTTCATACATGTTACTGATACAGGCTAAAGTCTAAGACTAACACTCAATGTAAGTAAGAGTAACACTTCTCTCAGATATGGCTAAGACTGCTGGGTGCTACTAGCTATGGAAAATGCACTTTTCCTCCATTATGTCTTCTAGTATAGATTCCTGCTACATACAGGCTGATTCTGTATCAGATCATATTAGTCATCTCAGAAACCTTCTGAAACGTAAAACTGCCCTTTATGGGGAAGGGGAGAAAACAGAAGTAAGTGCTGCTCTACTGCATTTATGTGGAGCTTTTATCACACCTCCAGCAGCACTGCTGAGCTGTATGTTTTGTTTATATGTCAGTGGACTACTGGGACTAGTAAACACATGTACATAGGCTTTTAAAAAGTGGCATCATTGACTCATAGCTGCCACTTAAAGAACCCTTTAACCTTTGTTTATCAAACTATCTGTCTCCAGCAGCAGTCTGAGCAAATAGGTGAACATCACCCATGTGTCAGTTATGCATCTCAGAGTTTCTCCTTAATGAGGACAGGAGTGGTGGAGTTCAGAGCTCAGTGTCCTGCATTTACTTCTCCGCATTCAAACCGAGACCATAACACCACTCCTCGCTCAGCCACTGGGATGATGTGGAAGGGAAGAACTGCCAAAAATTAAAAATCACAAAGCAGATCCTCAGCATTACCGTAAAGGTGGTGGACATCTTTAAGAATTAAGAGTTCCATCATGTTTTTGAGTCAGAGAGTTTATATTGTCAACTGTCCTATTGAACTGTACAGTTTTTTAGTGACCAACAAGGTGCTCATATAATCACAGTAGCTGTGAAATTATGACAGTTGACAATACAGCATTCTGTCTCCTAGAGCTCACCTGCATGGTGTTTGTAGAGATTGAGCCATGCAGTCAGTGCACTGCACTGGTACAGACATAAGCATCAGTAAGGAGTTGAGTGTATGGGTGTGTCAGCAACAGTGCAAAGCAGGATTAATTGTTTAAATCATGCATTGTGCTTTGCAATAGTATAGACCTGATGACACTTTACTGTATTGCATTCTGACAAAAAAGTCATGGAGAAAACTATGCCATCAGCATTTCACTGTGAACGCCAAACCAGAAAATAGCACCTGTGATGGCAAGCCAGTTGAGTCAACAACCAGCAGAGCCCAGGCCTGAAAGCTTTCTTAAGTTCTGCCATCTCACAAACCACCTTGGGCATGAGGTGCAGCCAGAGCAATGATCCCAGGCTTCCTGCTGCCTCCTCTTGCCCATGCTGGCACTCAAGTTGCAAGCCAAAGTGGGTACCTATTCAGGTTAAAAACTGTTCAGTTTTGTCACGTACATTTTCAGACAATCCAGATTTCCTGATTTGCCTCACAAAAAGAAAATGGGAAGGTGAAACTGGAGGCAGAGGAGGAAGGCTGAGCAAACCTTTTGACAACTGCTCACAGCCCTATTGGCAAGATGTGCTTTGGGACCACACCGGCAGGGAGTATGCCTTGGCACACAGGCCAAAGATGCAATGTCAACAGAAAAGCTCCCTGAATTCAAAAGCCACTTAGAATACATCCTCTAAACAATCTTTGCAATATAGGTTTTATACTGTGGGGGAAGCTGTAAATTAATTAAATGCATAGTCAATGTAGGAATTAAGCTGAGGTGCATTTCTGAAATGTGGCGTTTATGGCAGCACCTCACGTGCAGCAGCAGCATTGTTTTCTTATTGGTTCCGTGTTTTCACAGTCCAGCTCTGCTTGAAAGGAAACCAGTATATCTTTTTTTTCAAAGTGGAAGAAAGCACTACTGGTTTTAATTTTCTGTCTAACAACACTGTCACACGCACAAGGCACATACATGTCCGATTGAAACAGGCGATGAAAATTAAAATCTTGCACTGCCATCCTGTGGTGAATGTTAGGAAAACATAAGGTTATCCTGCTCATAGACACGTGATTATCCTCTCGGAAATGCAGACTTCGCTGCAACGCTAGGAACAGCTCAGTGACCAAGAGTTACACTGGGCACTACTCCGGGAAGCACAGTAGAACCTCCAATGCCATTATTTTTCATTATTCCTCCTGCACTTCAGTATCTTCTACAGACCTTTCAGAAGACATGCAGTCCATTCCCAAGAATATAGGTTCTTTCAAGGGAAAACATTCTGGATGAGCAGTGGAATAGCACCTATGACACAACAGGCCAGGTGAGGTAAGCACAGATGGGCTGGAGGGGAGCCCTCAGCAGTCACTGGGAACTTGACACAGTTTTTAGAGGCAGTCTGGAGGGTGCTTTGGGGCTTGACTTCGACCTATGAAAAATATACTGGAGTTCACTTGTAAATAGGTCATAAATTCCTCCTCACTGGCTAAATGGATTTTTTTCCTGTGAATCACCACTAGGCTTAAAAATAAAAAAAAAAAGGGGGACAAGCCAAAAGGGCACAAAGTCAGCCAACAAGAGAAAGAGAGAAAAGGAGATGTCATGCAAGTAGTGTGCAAAATATGCAGCTGAAAAGTAAAATGTTTACCAGATCTTAACCACAACTGAATTCTGCATGAGGATGGTTCTGACTTGTGCTATCACACCTGAAGCTTGTTCTTCTACTAGACTATCATTTTGCTCCTATAAAATGTGCATTTAGAATACTGAACATTGCCCCCCAGACACATACCCTATTCACTTGCATTTCTAAGACAGAAGCATTTTTGTCAAACTGAGATTAATACAAAACAGATTTCTCCTAAAACCAGTGGTGGAGTGCCCCAGTATAGTGTCACTTCTTAGTTCTTACTGTCTCCATCAGGGTACTAATCTTGTAAATAATTCCATACACTAGGACTGTGCACACTGAGAGCTGACCTCTCCACATGTGTGATGCATTCAAAGCTATAAGAAGCTGGCACCTGGAGCAGAGAGGATGCTGACTGGGGCTCCTTCCTGGACCATCGCTAACAGTTTCTCTCTTTTGCTTTAAAACTGCTCATCAGCAGGTTTAGGGGGATTTTGCCTTCCTGAGAACAGACTACAAAAATATCTCTCCCACAAAATATTCCTGAAATAATAGGAAAAAAAAGCCTCAGCCCCATCTATACAGCAAGTTTTCAGATAAAGTAAGAGGGGAAAAAACATTTAGCTCCCAGTTTGTCCAGACAACCACATTGTTTCTGCATGTTTCAATGCATGATTAAGTGTACGGAACCTGGCTTTCACCTGTTCAGACGCTTACAGCTAATGCTACTGCCATAATTTATGGTTTGTAAGATCAGCTTCTGAAGCTACCATGCTCGTCTCTTACACTAAAACAGTGTTTGTTATGTCTTCTTTGATCATTTATGTGGTTGTACCTTCCCCCTTCCGCTTCAGATGTATTTGTTTTCATCTCTGCTTTGAATAAAAAAAAATGGTTCTTGCCTCACCCTGTTCTCACTTGTTAATGACTTCTGCCTCCAGCACATCTTTCCTCAGCAAGGCATCAGACCAAACAACTTTTTTTGTTGCCCCTTCTATCAGCAGCTCTGTTATTGATCACTTTTGATTCTGCTCATCTTCTTCGCAGAACTATGACTTCGGCTCTGATTAAAAATCACTACTGACAGCTTCTTCCTTCCTACCCTACATTCCTGCTTGGTTTTCTGAACTTTTCCTGATCCACCATAACGAGGAAGGTATTACCTTCAATCCTCTTCTGAAGTTTGAATCTCATCTGTCCCATTTTGCCTGTGCAGAGGAAACAAGACGGTTTTTATTTCCCAGTTAAGTGGGGTTTTTTTTCCCTGTTGCTCAGAGTAGATACTTTTTCCCTTGTTTAAGCAAGACTTGTCAGACTCAGTATTTTCAACATTGTTTCTTCTTATGAATGACCCTGTGACACTCTTCTGAAAGAAGACAGTGGAGAAAGGCATGTCCTCCCAGACTGAGGGAGCACTTCAGCCCTGAAACCTTGTCTCAGTTTAATGAGGCAGAAGTGTTTTGCTAAGGAGGATGAGTTATGAGAAAGACCAAAACTCCTCCCTCTAAGCAATTGTAAATCTGAAATTAAGAGGCTCCAATTGAGAAAGTGTGGAGAAAGGAAAAATAACAGCCCTTTATTAAAGGATATGTGTGTATTGGCAGAACAACAATAGAACACAAAACAAAACCCCAAACAAACAATAATCCAATACCCAAAAATCCCTTTCAATGAAAAAAAAAGTAAACAGTTCAGTTTGTGCTTTTTGGTGCAATTCTAACCACAGTCAGCAGGGGGCGCTGTTGGATCTCTGGAGGTGCAGAGCCTGCAGTGCTCAGGGTTGGCCAACAGGAGGCACTTTTGGGCTCTGGTGGTCACCACGTGGAGGCCCCGGGTGTGCTGAGGGAGCCGAAATGGAGCCCTTCCCTCCCCCTCACGGGGAAGGGGAAAAAGAAGAAAGAAGGGTTCTTCCCAAAGGGGACTCCCGGTGTCTGCTGCTGGCCGTGTGACTGACCCTTTCTTCGCTGAAGTACACAAAAAAATGCTGCCAAAAAACACGGGAGCAGGGGAGGGAAAACAAAGGTGACTCTCTTCCCAAATAGTTCCTCTCCGATGAAGTCCAAGCAGGTCCACCCGGGCGGGTCGGGGACAGAAAAACAGGGTGCCAGAAAGGCAGGTAGACAGGCTGAGAACAAAGCAGCCTCCCAGTTTCTGCAAGGCACACCTATCCCTCCTTCCCGCAACCACAAACTGTGACTCCTACCCCCCTCTCCCAGAGAGGGAAAAAAAAACCAAAGAAAAGAATCTCCTGTCCCCTCCCCAGGTCATTAGGCTGGAATGTCAACCTACTGGCCAGTTCTTTTGTGTTAGTCNAAAGCAGCCTCCCAGTTTCTGCAAGGCACACCTATCCCTCCTTCCCGCAACCACAAACTGTGACTCCTACCCCCCTCTCCCAGAGAGGGAAAAAAAACCAAAGAAAAGAATCTCCTGGCCCCTCCCCAGGTCATTAGGCTGGAATGTCAACCTACTGGCCAGTTCTTTTGTGTTAGTCAAATATCCAAGGCAAACCCAGCCTGCCCATGCAAACATCCCCCAGACAGTGGGGCAGGGGGAAGGGAAAATTCCGTGTTTAGTTTTTTAGAACAAGTGAACCCATGACACACCTGCCAGGAACATTGCAAAAAGTTCTGGTCTAAAAAACTTTTTTTTTTCTTCCTCCCTTCCCCCTCCAATTTTGGCCTGCCACAAAGGGAAGAGCAGGATGAAAATTTAAAAGTTTTGATCTGAAAAAACCTTTCACACAAGTCTAATAAGAAGAGCAGATGTTTCATTATGGTAGGCCTTTTTGGCTGTTAGCTGGTTTTCATCTCTACACATTTTCCATGGAGGTGAAGGGGGGGAAAATTTCCCAGTTGTAGTTTGCTAGACAGCACAGTGTCTTTCTTAATCATCATCCATGGACTTGCCAGTCCCAAGAGCCTGCAAAACACAAGCTGGAAATCATCATTCTGAAGTTTTGCAGTCACAAAACGCCTCAGTTATAAAAATTCCCCATCCTCTCCAGTTGATGGCCCAGTCTAGCACCTGAATGAACTTCTGTCATGATGGCACAGGAAACTGTCATCAGCTTCTCCTTTGAAATGAAAATGTTTAGACATAGTCTTCTTCTGCAGAGGAGGTAAGGGATGTTAAGTTCTATTCATCCCTGCTAAGGAAAGGGAGAAGTGTTGATTCATGCTTCCGAGTCATGAATTTCAAAACTATGTGGGCTTCAAGATGTGAAGCGTGACTGTGAAGGCACCATGGAAGTAGCCCTAACAAAATAAATAATGGTTTACTTTATGAGTAAAGACAACAACCTGGAGGGTTTTCAAGGGCAGGACCAAAAGGATGTGTCTATGCTGGGGTATGTATCTGTAGCCAGCCCCGCTCCTGAAGATGTGCATGTGGCATGAGCCAGTCTTTATGCTGCTATTCAGAAAAACATCCATGTACATTTGCACTGATGAAAATACACCTGCACAGATCCACCAGTGCAAAACTAACCCCACTCACAGAGAAGGAACTGCAGGAAAAACGTAACACTAACATTCATAAATTTTTTATAACCTTTTCTTTCAGGTTGCCCAAGAAAAACAAAAATCGAGAAGCTAAATTAGTCTCTGCTGTATTTCCACTGAGGACCACAGAGATTTGCCAAAGGTATTTTCTGGAAAAAAAGATGCTCTGTTAACAGGACATGAAGATTGCATTTTCAGACACGAAGGGCCTGCTAATGTAAAAGTTGGTGACAGCACAATTTAAACTGTCTACTAATTGATTATTGTGATGCTAAGAATTTGCACTGTCTCCTTTTGAAGGCAACTGACAGCATTTCTGATAGTTCAGTGTGAGTGGGATCAAGCCCCAGATATGCATTTTATTGCTTTCTGTATGTTAAAGTCATTCCCTGGGTCGCTTCTGCAAAAGCCAGCAGAAACTCCAGCAGAAGGTCCTTGGCTGAGAAGTCAAGAGTTTAGAGTCAGGAAAGGATTGCCACAATGGAAACTACCCAAACCTCTTTTCCACAGGATGCTCACATACAGCAGAAGCTGCCTTGGTTTCTAACACTAAGTCCTGCCAGCTTTTGAGGTGGGTAAATCTTCCCTTCCTACTGGAAACGCTTAAAAACAGGATGAGGCTATTTCACTTGCCCAACTGAAATCTGTCACTGGTTATCACAGTGGATCCAATGAGGTGTCTGGGCACAGGAGAGCTGTGAGACCTTTCGAATGTCTCCATATTTTGTTGTAATATTTAAATGCGATACCACCTCGCAGACTTCTTGCACTGAAGAATTATATATAAAGAGCTATAAACTCTCTGCCATAGGAACTGGCCAATCTATGACTCCTGAACAACTTCTGCATCACTTCTAAGTAGTTCAGCAACAGCTCTCATAATAACATTACATCATGTAGTTGGCAACAGGGCTGTCTAGCACCATGGCTGGTTCATTCAAATCCCCAGCCACGGGGAAAGCCAAGAGTGACTTTGCCCAGACACTGCACCGCAGCTGCACACCCGGGCTTCAGGCTGGAGCAGGGTCTGTGGATCACTGTCGAGCTGCTGGCATGTCCTGTCTGCAAACCACCCCACAGCTCTCCTTGGAGAGGTGAGGTATACAGTGTGCACTTTGTGGCTCCTGCCCATTTGCAGATTTCTGTAAGCTGCTTATAGGTTTTGGGAGGTGGACCACCTTGTGCTCTACGCATTCCCAAAAATTACTATGGAACAGGAATTAGAGAAGATTAAGTTTGCTGTGACAGACTTAAGGCATCAGTCTGAATAGGAAAATACACAGCCAAGTCACCTTTAAGAGGCATTATATAATGCATTCTGAATTTTCATTAAAGCTAGAACACACAAAACAGAGTAACATGTCTTTTATTTTAAAAGAAATTTTAGCTAAGCGTGTTTCCACCTTAAGTTAATACATTGCAGATTATCTCCTTTATCTTTTGGAAGTCAGCTGTATTTTTACAATGCACGTACTTTTAAAAATCTATTCCGTTCAAGAAATGCTTTCCCACAAGGCTGTATCTACCACCCCAGTGCTTTCACTCAACAGTTATGTGAAGCTGATATCGACACCATATGCTTTTGTTCATGCTGTGTATTCAAATACAAAGGCGTGGTTAAATTCTGATGTCCTTTTTGAGGGGAAGACTGGGGAAAACATCTGTGTCTTGATGGAAGCCATCTGGTATAACCAGACATGAAGTCAAGCATTTTAACATGGTGCGCTCCTTAGAATTCTACTAAGCTTAAGAGAATTACAGATTCTTCCCCTAATGATCTTATCACACACCATCTCAGGGATTTTCCCTTGCACCTACCCAGGATTGATTGGTACAATTATTTTGTAAAGCCTTGTCTAAGTGCAATTAAAGTAGCCAGAAACAATAATAATTATTATGTAGATTTCTGTTGTTATTCTCCTGACTGAGCTGTTCAACTGCTCAATTACAGGTGCAGAGAAAATCACAAAATAGTTCCTGTGGAAGGAGGGGCTGCAGAGGCTTCCTGAGGTCAGCAGTAGCATAGAAGTTGCAGCTCATCCTTGATTTGTTCCAGAGATGAGAGTTAAGATATTAGGACTGGTAAGGCGAGCTTTTCTCACTTTGTCCCTTACTTGCAGTGTCAGACATCAGTTGCTCCATTCTTACTTGCATCAAACATGCCAGTGAGGGATCAAATATTGTCTATCCTTATCCATCTAAGGACGTCTGGTAAACCAGATATGATGTTGAAACATATAAAGGTTGTATGGTAGGCCAGCTTTCAAGAAAACAGCTGCACGACCTCAAATGTATGTCTTTGAGTGGGGGGGATTAGCAGGTAAAAGGAAAACAGAATATCAGTTTGAAATATGCGTAGAACAAACAAAGACGCATCATTTTTATGCCGTGGTTCTGCTCTGCTGCCAAGACTATCTTCTCCACCTACAACATAGGGGACATTCAGTACCAACAAAGTATGTTTAACTGAGCTAATCTTCAAATACAATGCAAGATTACACTCAGGGAATCTGGATAAAATTGACAGTCTTTCCTGGTTTCCTTGAAGAGTTTATTCTCTATGGCAGAAATGGGGGGAAAAAAGAAAAAAAAAATAAAAAAAAAAAAAAAAGAGAGATTCCTGGTGCTTGTCCCTGGTGCTTCATGCTTTGCTAGGAATGTCCTGACACTAGTAACCCATACACAAGTGCTTTGCCCAGGGGTCAATACCAGGGCCAATACTGTTTAAATCTTCATTAATGACCTTGGCCATGGGCCAGAGGGCATATTCAGGAAGTCTGCAGGTCATACCAAGCCGGGAGGAGAGGATGACAGGATAAATGGTTGTGCTGCCATCCAGAAGGACCTTGGCACCCTGAAGAAATGGGCAGAGAGGAACCTCATGAAGTTCAAGAGAAGGAAATGCCAAGTCCAGCCTGTGGGGAGGACAGGCTGAAGGCTAAGTGTCCAGAAAGCAGTTCTTCGGTAAAGGTCCTGGGAACCGTGACGGACACCAAGCTCCCCTTGAACCAGCAGATGCAAACCTTGCAGCAAAGAAGGCAATGGCATCCCCATAGGCTTGTGGGAGGTGCTCCTTCCACTATACTCAGCACTAGTGACACCACATTGGGTGTGCTGGGTCAGGTACAAGAGAGGCATGGACATACTGGAACAACAGGAGCAAAGGGCCACAACATCATTACAGTGCTTAGAGCATCTCTCATATGAGAGAAAGAGCTGGGAGAAAAGAAGGCTCCAGAGGGATTTTACCAATGTGTATAAACATCTGGTGGAAGTGGGGGAGGGTTGATAAAGAAGACAGAGGTAGACTCTTGTCAGTGGTGCCTTGTGAAAAAACAAGAGGCAACAACCACAACCTGAAAGACACAGAATTCCAGTTAAACACGAGAAAAAGCTTTTTTCATTGTAAGGTTGGTTGAACACTGGCACAGTTGCTCAGAGAGTCTGTAGAGTCTCCACCTTTGGAGACAGTCAAAACCCAACTCGACACAGCCCTGAGCAATCTGCTAGTTGCCCCTGCTTTGAGCTGGGGGGTGAGGATTAGATGATCTCCAGAGGTCCCTTCCCACCTCAGCAATTGTTTCAGTCTTTCCTTGACTGTTATGACTACTACTCTTGATGGAACTGGATTTTGCTAGACTTGGAAGTCTATGAAATTTTTAATGACAGTGAAATTCCTTATGAATTCTGCTCTTTAAAGCTATCTTTTTTCCTTTGCACTCTTGAGGCAGATCTCAGCCAGCTGCCCCGAGCAAAAAAATTATCAATCCACCCCACAAAAGAAAGAAGCCTAGAGGTGAGTGAAATTTCATAGACACTGAGATGAGAGTTGAGGAGAAATGCTGCAAGTCAGGACTTCCTGGTGGAGCACGACAGTGGCCTCGTCAGTGGTTGTTGCTGGTGCAAACTTCAGTTTCCATATGCAGAATGAAACGATGTAGGCATGTTTCTTCAGTGCTGATGATTTTTGTTTCAGATTAGGAAAGAGCAAGTAGAGCAACACAACATACGCAGTAGAGAAATACTACCAGTCTCCCCAGTGAGAATTGTGGAGCCTTGTAAAGGAAGGAATAGTATGCAAAAAGGGAAGTACTCACCTTTTATGAAGTAGCTTTACTGCCTGCACATGACATCATTAAAGGAATATTAAAAATAATACACACTAGGGAACAATGTGCCACTGTGCCTTTGTACAAGGAGCTGATAAAAGAGGCATGGCAACTTTCCCAATCTCTGGTTGTTGGTGATGGTGGCTGCCTCACAACCCAATCTCATCATGATGTTCATAGCAATGTCTTGCAGGCCGAATTCCCAGCTAGTCCAGACTGTTCTTGTTTTAAGGTATCTCTACTAATGTTAGGAGGAAAAAACTCAGCAGAATCTTCTGTTTGGAAACTGCCTATAGACTGTGTGCTGTTAGGCTTCTCCCTGTTAAGCAAACTTCCCTGTCCAACCATGCGGGAGCCACTCTGGCAGTCACTCTCACACCACCTGAGCTGGGACCAAGGCCCCTTTGTAGCTACACACCCCACATTCACACAGTCAGACCAGGTTTCCTTACCAGTTCGACCCAAGGTTTCCCATTGCAGATGCTCAGATATCTTGATCCTTAAAATAATTTAATCTCGGTGCAGTAACAAAATAATAGCTTGAGTCGATGCTTCTGAGGAGGGACCCTGAACAAAAGAACCCTCGGGCTTTTATACCCTCACAGTCTAAGCGTAGGAAAGCCTGTGGGTTGTCATCTCCTGCTATGCCTCTGAGTGTCCAGTCCTCTGGATGGGTCACAGGTCCCTGGGCCCTTAACAAAGGGTTGGCAGGTCACAGCCTCTTGCCCAGGGCTCGGGCTCCCACCACCCAGAGCCCAGCCTGCAGCTTGAACTGCAGCTGCATGCTGAACTACCAAGTTACCAGCACTAAATGTATTCCTCAACCCCCCTGACAAAACCCTGCCTGCTAGCAACAGTCACTCTCTTGGAAAGAACTCTTGTGGAAGTCCCTTGTGCCTGCTGCTCTGAGCTCCTAGGTCAAGGCACATTAATTCCAGGTAAAAAGATCTGGTGCACTTGCTACATAAGCACTAGAGATGCCGAAGCAGCCATGTATTCCCATGGGCGCTCATAGCAGGATGCACAAGGCTTGGCACATTGGTCAAGGTGTCCTTCCTTGGCATGTAGCTGAAGAGATAAATGTACTCTGCACTGTGGCTGCCATGGGTGGGAAGTGTGCCCTCGGCCTCTTTTGATGGAGACACATGTCCCCTTAGGGACACCTCTGACTTCAGCTACAAACAGCCCTGTGGAGAACAGCAGTGGTGTCCCCTTTAGGCTGTGCCTGTGCAGGGGCAGGCAGCTCGGACTTGTCTACATCCGAGCTCCTCTCTGCTGGACACCCCTGCTCCTCCTCTTCACTGCCCTGCCAGCACACTGAGGTGCAACCGCGGGCCAGAGCCTGGGGGAAGCAACTGCTCCACCAGGCAAGGGCACACTCCCTCTCCATCTGCCCTCTGATCCAGGGGAGACGTGGAGGGCACACAGAGCTTCTGTGGGCTCTGCAGGGCCTGGGGCCTCAGGAAGAACCAGTGCAGAGCAGAGGGAGGTGATTGTCCCACCGTGCGCTGCACTGGTGCAGTCTCACCTCGAGTGCTGTGTGCAGTTTGGGGCACCACAATATAAAAAAGACATAAAGCTGGTAAATAACAGCCAAAAGAAGGCAATGAGGATGGTGAAGGGTCTGGAGGGGAAGCCGTATGAGGAGCGGCTGAGGTCACTTGATTTGTTCAGCCTGGTGGAGACTGAGGGGAGACCACACAGGGGCCTTCAACATCCTCACTACGAGAAGCAGAGGGGTAGACACTGATCTCTGGTTATCAGTTTCAGGACCTGAGGGAACAGCCTGAAGCTGAGTCAGGAGATGTTTAGGTTGTTGTGCTGGTTTTGATGGGGGTAGAGTTAATTTCCTTCATAGTGGCTATATGGGGCTGTGTTCTGGCTTTGTGACGAACGCAGGGGTAATAATATAGAGAAGTTTTTGTTATTGCTGAGCAGTGCTTATACACAGCCAAGGCCTTTTCTGCTTTGCATACTGCCGTGCTGGTGAGGAATTGGGAGCGCATGGGAGGTTGGGAGGAGACACAGCTGGGACAGGTACTGACCAAACTGACCACAGAGATATTCCAGACCATATAACATCATGCTCAGTATAAAGGAGTGGGAAGAAGAAGGAAGGGGAGTTTTGGAGTGATGGTGTCTGTGTTCCCAAGTAACAGTTATGTGTGATGGGGCCCTGCTCTCCTGGGGATGCCTGAACACCTGCCTGCCCAGAGGAAGCAGTGAATTCAATCTTTGGGGTTTTTTCGCTTGTGTGTGCTGATTTCCGTTCCCTATTAAACTGTCTTTATCTCAAGCCACAATTTTCCTAGTTTTTACCTTTCTGATTCTCTCCCCGATCCTGCTGGTGGGGGAGCGAGCGAGCAGCTCCGTGTTGTTTGGCTGCTGGATGGGGTTAAACCACGACAGCTGGACATTTGGAAAAGGTTCTTGACCCATAGGATGGATGGCCGCTGGAAGAGGCGCCCCACGGACGTGGTCACAGCACCAAGCCTGACAGAGCTCGAGGGGCGTTTG
>VXAY01004461.1:1965506-1997655 GCA_013399855.1 Oxyruncus cristatus
GAGCGGCCCGGCGTGGTGCGGGAGCTCTGTGCGCGGCCCGGGCAGGTCATCGCGCCAGGGTGAGTGCGGGGCTGGGGCGGCACTCGCCGCGTTCGCGCCTCTGCTGAGGGGGCCGGGCCGGGCCCTGCTCACAAAGGCCCTTCTGAGGAGCTCTGCGCAGGGAGGCAGCCGTGCGAGGAGGAGGAGGAGGAAGCGGCCGGGAAGGTGGGAGGGATCGTGCTGCAGTCCCGCGTTTCGGAGCGCAGCGCCTCGCTGTGGGCCCTGCCACGGAGAGCTGCGCATCTCCCCGCCTGTGTCGGGGAAATCACAGAACGGGTCGGGTTGGAAGGCACCACAGTGGGTCATCTGGTCCAGCCTCCCTGCTCAAGCAGGGTCATCCCAGAGCACAGGGCACAGGATTGCGTCCAGACAGTTCTTGTGTTATCTCCAGTGAGGGGGACTCCACACCCTCTATGGGCAACCTGTTCCAGTGCTCGGTCACCCGCACAGTAAGGAAATTCTTCCTCGCATTCGGGTGAAACTTCCTGTGCATCAGTTTCTGCGTGTTGCCTCTTGTCCTAAAATACTTTTTTTTTTTTTAACTTTGGCAGTTTACTTTTAGGTTGGTGCAAAAGTTGGATAGCAAATGTTTTATTTCCTACTCGATAGTAGGAATTTTAATAGTGGTGTGGCAAGGCATTTTAAAATTACTAAGTACCATGCATCTGATACCAGCAGCCTAAATGCTTTTAATACTGTAGATGTTTTAATGTATAAGGCTTCACAAATGTAAACGAGGTGGTGTAATTTGAACTCACAGAAGAGCAAGGGATTAAATGAGAATTTTTTTCCATAATTTAGCAACGGGTTTGTGTTGATAAGACTCGATGTTGTTTGACTTGTAAATTCTTAATTGCCCAATAGTGGACCTCTCAAATTTCTAGATTAAATTGCGCTAATAATTTGCTACCCTGTACTTCAAGCAGATTTTTTTTTTTCCTCAGCAGGAAACTAGTGAAACACTCTACTTCCTCTTTTTATGACAGCAAGCTATTTTTTTTGATTGCAGTTCTCTTGATTTTTGGGTGGGTAGAGCCAGGCCTAAACTTCCTTGATTGAAAATCATTAGTATGTGCAAAACACCTGTGTATGGGGGTACTCTCAAAAGTTAGGAGATAGTCTGATTCATTTTTGTATCAGTCAATAATATAATGTGCTACAGATGAGACACAAGCTGTGCTTTTCTTGCTACAGAGATATCTCTTTCTGAGATAAGACTGTGGCTTTCCTTTTGTGCCACATCAGTGTTCTGCTGTTGCATTTGGTGCAATGTAGACCATCTTTAATAACGTGACTTAGCACAAAGGTACTATGTCAGACTGAAAAACATCTGAAGAATAGAGACTCAAATTTTAAAACACCGTGTGCATGGTGAAATTCATCTTGATAGTGCTGAGGAGAAGGGAAGATAATTTTATGTTGTCTTTTTGTTGTATTAGCTAAGCATTTGGGAGGAAAAACAAAATATAAAAAGATTCTGCATGGTAAATATGATCAGTTTAAAGTAGTCTGGGTCTGATGTAGCTGCATTTTAGGGTTAGCTTTTCTCAGTCTAAACTTCAGGACTCGAATGCACCAATTTTTATACAGTGGTCTTATTGGATTTGTCTAGTCTTGAGTCGCTTGAATTAGCAAGGCCTTGCTTTGAGACAATTAGAAAATACACATTAGAAATTATGTGTTCTTTATTACTGTTGTTCTCGGCTTCTAAAACACTTTTATTGTACACCACTAAAAGTTAGTATTTGATATTGAACATTGCTAGGCATTACACGTCTGGAATTCTGACTCTTCAGTATACGTTCTCTGTTGCATGCTGTAATGGCATTTACAGTGTGAGTGCAAAAGTAAAGCTCAAGTGAAGAGGTAGAATAAGCATGACCTAAGGGTAGTAGAACTGGTCAGCAATTGAAGACTTAACTGCATTTCTTTGGTCACTTAAAAGTGTTTTGGTTTTTGGTTTGTTTATTTTTGGAGAGCATTTAATCTCTTGTCCGTGGCTTCCCATTTTGTGGAATGGAAATATTTCATTACTTATCAGCAGTATTTCAATATGTGTTCATGTTGAGCATTCTTAAAATACAGGTGTGATTTAAGTAGGTAACATAGCTGTCTCCAGAAGATACCAAATTTTTTAATCCAAACTATTCAGGATGGTAGGTGCCGTGCTGTCTTCAGAAAAGTGAACTCTGTCAGTTTAGCCCCACATTCTCTATAACTCAAAATATTTGCAAATATTTGCCACTTTTTAGCATTGGCAGGGGTGCAAACTGTCCACAGAGGAGAGGATGGAGAGGATGCCTGCCCAAGGCAGGCAGGAGGTGGCTTTTGCTTATTTTGGCAGAGGTGGGCTTGTATCGCATGTTAAACTGGGACTTGAGAGGAGAGGAACACGTTGGACCTGTTAGGACAGTAAATAGCAGGGGTGACAGTAAGCAGTTAACGAAAGGCCTTTGATGTTAATGAAGCATAATTTCTGTGGGTGGCAGGAGCAACAAATGTCAAAAATGCTGCACTGCTCTGCGTTATTAGTGCCAGTTGCCCATCAGTGTTAACCATTCTGAAGCTGCTACAGGTGTGTCAGGATTCTGGGTTGGGTCAGCATTAATGTTTTATGTGAATACTTATATAAGCCTTTCTGATATAAAATGATGGTCTGCTTTAGGGCTCTGCTGATGGGATAACACTGTCAGAAGTCTCTAGTTTGGTTCACGTTAGTAGAGTATTATAGAATATTTATTACCTGTACATTTTACCTGGATATCTTTGTCTTATCACATAGCTTTAATAATGAAAATTTGCATTCTTCTGCAAAGCATATTAGTGTTGTAATAAAAATCTTGTTTAAACCTATGTGCATTTTAGTGAAACAAAACTTGTATTTCTCTTTTTGGAGAAGATAACAGGAAAAAGATGGGAATTTGTTCTCTAAAACTGTAGATTTTTGCGGTGTTACTCAGTATTTTTTTGTGTCAGAATCTTGATTATGTATCTAAGAAAATATATCTTCCTTTGGTTGCCTAATATCTCAGCCTCAGGGCTTAGTTTACCACCCAAGATGAGGGCACTTAACCCCAGACCCTAGTACCTTGCATCTTACAGTCTTCTAAGGGGAATAAAGTGCTAATGAATTGCACTTTATTTTAAAGAGATGATGCTTGTAACAAACTACAGGAAAAACAACTTGTTTCAGTTAAACACAAACGTTTTCATAATATCGTGACAAATATTTGATGAGCTGAGGACTGTTGAATAATACTTAACAATCCCAGCTCTCTCTCTTGCTTAATTCCATTTTTTGCTTGGAGCCATCCCATTATTATTTAGTAAGTTTTGGTATTCATCTTTCTGACCTGTTTACTGTCTCTCTTTTTCATATTTTTCGGCTTTCCTTCCCACTATATACTGTGGTAGTAAGAAAACCTGGTTTTTAATGCTTTTCTCTGGTGTTTAATTGAATTGGGTATTGAAAAAATGCAAGTCCTAAATTAGGGGGGGTTGTCTCGTTACTTTCTCCTGTTCTGGTTCTGCGGCACCCAACAAACTGGGAGCTCACACTACAGCTCATTGCACTGAATGGTAGAGGACAAAGTTACTTTTCTTTACGTGACCATGTTTTCACAAAACTTGTAGGAACCTCTTTAAAAGAATAAGCTGCTC
This sequence comes from Oxyruncus cristatus, assembly GCA_013399855.1. Taxonomy (NCBI): domain Eukaryota; kingdom Metazoa; phylum Chordata; class Aves; order Passeriformes; family Cotingidae; genus Oxyruncus; species Oxyruncus cristatus. Next base: position 1,969,206 of record VXAY01004461.1, read on the forward strand.
GGTCAGGTTTGGTTGGAAACAGGCCTCAGGTTTGGAACTTACCAGTAGTGTGTGGCTGGAGCAGCCTTGTGCCTGCAGTTTTTCTCGGTGTGGCTTCCTTAGACCATGGTTTCTTGGTTGCTTCGGGCTAATACAAGAGTTGACTGGAGGGGATGCTCAAACTTCTGTGTGCATCAGCTTGCATTAAGTAGGGTGTTGGACATCATGTAGCTAAAGATGGCTTGGTCTGTTATCCTTTTTTTTCTTTCCATCCTTCCCACCCAACCTCCTGTGAAATCGTCCATAGCAATCGATTCCCACATTTTGTTCAGTTCCTGCAACAGTAGTGTGGTGTTGGGAAAGGGAGGTAATTTATCCTTTCAGCAGTAGCCTGTATATAGGTCAGATCAAAGTGGTTGTGTAAATGCCAGTAGAGTCATTAGGGTAATAAATGACATGTTGGCACTGGGAAATAACATTATTGAGGTTGTACATGTCCAATATGGCATTTTGTATGATAGTCTGTGGTAACATTTGTTCAAACTAAGAGCAAAGGTTTTGTGTTCTCCAGTGCAATGGGAAGGGAGTTTTTCTTTAGTCATGTGATAGGTCTGAAACTATTTAGGTTTAGGCTAACGAGGCTTGTGCAGGGTGATTTATGCAAAATATATCATTCATCAGAAACATTTTGATCCAGAAGGACACTTTTTACTTTGTGTATTATTGTGTGAAAGGTGATAGTGTACTGTGTATATTACTTCTTACAAACACATCAATTTTTGAGTGTGTCATTTTTTAAGGAAAGAATTGGGATATCACAAGGCCACTATTACACTAACAAAACAAAACCAAAACAAAACTAAAATAGCTTTTCTACAAGTGTTTTGAGAAAAACTGTAGATTAAGGCAGTGATTTAGACATTTAGAGTAGAACTGTTTGCATTGTTTTGCATCATTCTTCTGGTTGAAAGGCAAAGGGTCAGGCTAAGCTTGGTGGAGTGAACTATGAATTCCCATTCGTAGGAAGGAGGAGTGGCAGGTGATTCTAGCCAGGGAAGGCATTGCTTGACAAGAAGGTAACTTCATTAACCTTACAGCTGTTTATTATACTTACCCTTTATAAGCTGAGCAGCCTTCTAAATCGTTGCACTCTGCTTTGGGAGTGTGTGTTTGGATTCTGGGCTCACATGATGCTCTTGATGTGGCGTGGCTGTTGCCAAATGTGGAGCTGCTGCTTCCTTGGTTTGAACCCTTGCTGTGTAACTTATTACAGTCTTGTTCATAATTGCTATTAAAGGTGTTAAGAGCTGTTAACTTTTCTGATGTAAGTGTATTCATGTGGCTTAACAGCAAGTCCCAGAGGAAAACACGCAGAATGTAGTGTTGAGATAAAAGCTTGCCACAATATCCAAAAAGGGAAAGGTGGGGAGGAAACTGTTAAGACTTGAGGATTCTGCATCCTGCAGTAAGTCTCTTTCAGTTTTATTTGTTGTTTGGAAGTAACAGACAAACGGACTGCGATTGTTTAAGTGTTTGATTTTAGTGGGGCATCTGATGAAGTGGTTGGAGAAGGTATAATGTTCTCTGTTAATAGATGCAGCTTTCTAAGGCAGAGGGGAAAGATGACAGGATACTTCCAGATTTCTTACGCATAGAGAGAAGTAAAGCCCACGTTTATAGCTTTGCTGCCAGCTGTGTGTGTGAAATGGTCTCTTTCTCAGTCACCTTTCTCTGCTTTGGTGTCCAGGCTGTTTTGCTGTTCTTGTGTAGCTGTTTCTCTAGATGTGGGCCTAAAGGTGCAGGAGACAAACCAGATTTGTTCAGGTAATTATGGGTGATCTTCCATCTGGGTAGGAGGAATGCAGTAGTAAGTTGGTCTGAGATAAGGGGAAATCATGTGCCTTAACCTGAAGGAGAGATGTATACCTGGGGAAAAAAAAAGGTGTTAGAAGTGGGATTAGTCTGCTAAACTGTCACCTGGATTTGCAGCAGTTTACCTGTGAGTAACATTCTTTAGTAACTGTTGTAAAAGTTGAAGTGTGATTTCAGAAAATAACAGGTTTAGGTTAATTAGTGTGCTCTCAATTAGGGTATACAGCTACCACTCTTCCACTTCAGCTTTTTGAATAAATGCTACTTAGGTTGTCAGGTTTCATCACATATGTTTGTATTTGCTGTGTGTACATTTGCGTGACTTTTATCCTGCTGTCAGATGGATGTTCCTTAACTCTAAAGCAGAGTTTTGTGGCAAGTATTTGGGAAGTGCTGTTTGACTACAAACACTGCCCTCAGAGAGAGGTGGCAATAGAAATGCAAATTTATAGAGCAGTAATGTCAGTAGTTGACAATAATAAGGGGGGGAGTGGACTGCAGACTGTTTATTGCTTTAGTGAATTATTGAGATATGACAGCTTATTTTCATCTATTATTTTAAGAAGTACTGCTTAATACTAAGGAAACAAGTTATAGAATTAAGAGCTTGCATCATTCATTCTGTATGAACTTCATTCTTTTGAGGGGGTTTTATGTAAAAGTATAGAAAATTATATTCTTACCTTCACCTTTTTAAGATTCTCCCAAATAATAATACTTCTGTTTTAAAGTGTTGTAAATAAAATTTAAAAAAAAATTGTAAATCTTATTTGAAAGATTTACCAGATTTTATGTGATTGAACACTGCAAACCCATTTGCCTTTTTTTTTTGTACCTTTTTATTGTTAACTTTTAACAGTGGCTTTTTGAAACAAGCAGGAAGCTGTCTACAGATGTGTGCATGGAAGGTGAGAGGCTACCTCCTTGCTTGTAGCACAAACTCTTCCCCAGAAATAAATGGAAATACTTAAAGCTGTGCAAATTTGCAAATGGAAATAGATTTACTTCAAGCTTAAAATGTTTTTGGATTATAAATAAAATCCAGAAACTCTGGGCCTAAGTTTCTTTTGGCATTCATGACCTAAATCTGAGCTTGAACAGATATCTTGCCTGAAAAGTAGAAGAAAAAATTTCAGAACACTTTAACTCATAATTGTGCATATTTTGTATTTAACAGGGGAAAAAAAAAAAGCTCAAGACCCGTGATTTCCACCTTAGCTTTGGAGAACTGAGATGATGCACTGAAGTGTGAATTATGTCTTCTGCGAGCTACTGCTTACAGGAGTTTTTCTATAGTTGTCTTTACCCTCATGTCTGCATTCTTCTAGGATAAGGCATGGGTGTTGTTTGGTATTGGGGTTTTTTTATTATGTTTATCAAAAGGGCTGGCTTGTTTGGGTGAGTCTTTTGGGGCTCCTGCGTATTTGAAATACAACCTTCTCTGCTTGTCCTTGAGTGTAAGTCAAGTGGCTTCTGTATCTTCCAGCATCTTAAAGAGGCTCTATGAACAAAGGCCATATGTCCCTGTGATCCTTGGTATTTTTAATCACTTATTCAAGGACTCTCTACTTCCTTACAGATATTAATGAGGGTTAAATAAATATAAATCCAGTGATTAAATACTCTTACATGGTGTATCAAGGTATTAAGGCTTTGAAAAAGCCTTGCTACAAAGCCAGAGTTTTATGTGTTACATAAGCTTTGGTTTCATGTAGATTGGTCTCGAGGACTCTTAGTAGTGGTTCTAAATGCTGCAGCCACACACCACAAAATATTGTTCCGAAACATTGTTTTGTAAGCTAACAAAAATGTCCGTATTTCAGAAATTTGAGTACATTAAACTGTAGAAGCAAGATTTAAGTTGAATCTAACTTCATCTGACAGCTAGAAGATTGTGGACTCTTATTTGCTCTAGATCAGTTGGTTCATTCAATAAGGGTTGGTATTAATAATCATTGATCTAAAGATGTGTTCCTTTGGTATTTCTGCCCCATAACAGTTTGCCTTTAGCACCCCCTTGAGCATGCTGTAGAATCAGGGCAGGGCATTTGTTCACTTGCACACCAGCAGTCTCATTTTGCTGCATTAGTACAGTTTTACATCTTCTAATGCTAATTGCAGCGATACATGGCATCAGATTGAGGACAGCAGCTTTGTGATCACAGTGACAACTTGGGCTATGCGTCTCTTGTGGTATTTGATGTCTATCATTATCCCAAACTGATCTGAGGAAACCCAGCAATCTCTTGGCTGCTGACAGACTCACACGAGAAAAAAAGTGAATGCAGAGCAGTAGCTTAATCTTGTAGCTTTTGCACTATATTTTTGCACTACATTTTCGATGCCAGTGCATGCTCCTTGAAACAAACTTTAAGTAAAAGTTATGTCTCCATGACTTGGAGATGTTCAAGCTAGTGTCAAATAGGTAGGCAAAATAAATGCTAACAAAGCAACCTGGTCACTGTGGGGAGAAAATATGAGTTGTTGAAACTGCCTGTGTCTTTTCCCAGTCTTAACCCTGTTTTTAAAACATTTACAGCATTGATCAGTCACCTTTGCTGGACTGCTTTTATCTGCTGCTTTGACTTTAAACCCAGCAGAAAACTTGGGTAGGCCTAGTGAGTTTTTCTGTGTTCTGGGGTACTGAAGTGCCAAAGAAGGGGGTGGACTTTCAGAGGAAACCTGAGAGTGGGGAGAAAAAAAAGTTTGCCTTTCTTTGGCAGCATGTTGTTGGAGTAGTTGCCTCTGGAAGTGAAGTCAAGCTGTAATAAAGGACATGGCTAATGTACAGTCAAGACAGACTAGTTCTGAGTAACAGAGATAACCTCTCTGTTCCTGTGTTATCCTGGGTTCCCTTAAGGTACAGCTCTTTTTAGGTGTCTCTGGTAAAGCTGTCTCATGGCCATTGTACTCGTGTGCTGCAGCTGGCCAGCCCCTCCTGATGCAGGAGTTGCTGTCTTCCATTATAGGCTTTGTCAATAAGTTCTTGATCCTGTTCTCCTTTAAGTCTTGCACGCAGTGTTGTGGTTCTTCATTGCTGGAAGTGTAGGATCCAGCTGGGAAAGAAACTCATTAAAACAAACAAACAAAAAGATTAAAATGTAACAAAACCTTTAGGGGATTGCTTTTTGTTTGCAGTGCGTCACTTCAGTGATGACGTAAACTGGTTGCTACAACTGGAGAGTGCCATAGATACAAGAGCTCTGTGCTGGCTTTCCCAGCTTAATTAACTGAGCAGGAACCAAGCCGTGGTTACGCTTGATACAAAGTTCTTCATTTGGGGTCAACACTAGTGACCATGCCCTAAAATTAGTGATGGCATTGACTTCTCTTAATAAAAGCAAATGTTCATGCTGGGTTCACGAAAGCTTTCCCTTTTTTTTTGTTACCATGGTGCTGATTTAAAGCAGATATTGTTAAAAGACTTGGTTTAGAAACAGAATAAGTGTGTAAGTATTGGGAGAACAGTGATGGGCTTAGAATCATCTCTGTCCTGAGAGTGTTAGTAAATGTCCCTATTCATCAGACTGTGGACAAAAAAAAGTAAAATTTTGCTATAATGGCACACCTGGTGTCTGTTTGTTTGAAAGCACATCTGGAAGGAATGTGAATAAGATCCCACGGCGAGTTTCCTTATTTCCTATTTCAAGTTTCACTTAAATATCATTGTATTTTGTTACTTAAAAGAAACCAAAGAAACCATGTGGGCAGTGTGTGGTCCTGTTGCAGTCCTTTGGCTATCAGGCTGGGTATTGGAGTGATGTACCACCCCCACAGCCACCTCCAAAACATGTGCCTGTCACAACCCAATGGTTCTTGCCCGGTTGTTCCCCCAGCTCACCTGCACAATTGTGACAGTTTGTAAAACTGTGGAAAAAGATTTTGCATCATTTGTGGCAGTTTTCCTTGGAATGTTTTTGTTGAAGTAGGGGATGAGCTCTGCTTATCGCCAAGCGGGTACTGAAGGAGTTTGGGGAAGAAAAGAGGAAGATGCTTTTAATGCTGCCAACAGTTGAATGTATTGGAATTCTTCAGAATTGAAGTGCAGGGTAAGCATGGAATCTGTTTCCTCTCTGCAGAAATGGAATAGGGAAAAGATCTATTCTTGTAAGTGGGTTTTACTTATGACCGAGAGAAGAGAACAAGCAGAAACCTGAGCCTGTGTTTGGTATATGCGACCATTTAAAGATGGCTTTGATTTCAGCTTGCTCTTGTCTGATAATTGTTTTGAAAATCCCTCACTTCACCAGTTAAAGGAGAGCTTTGAGGTCTGAAATTCACAAGTCATTCTACTTGAGTTCTGTGTTTGTTGCTTTTTAGTCATTAAAGCATATCTGCTAAAACTTAAGTATGCTTAAGGCTTTGTGGAGTTCAGGCTTGCTTTCTGCAGCACTAAGTAGTGTTGGGCTCTCTCCCTGGCAGAAGTTTGCCTAAGATCCTGACAGTTGTGCTTGAAACTTGACCACTGGATTATATGTTGCTCAGAAGTTCGTTGGTGCTCTGGAGTTCTTCCTCTGACCTTTGGGTTAAACATCAGCACAGAGAGTAGTAAGAGGGCTTGGTATTGTGTATCTTTTATCTCCAGCACATTTAAATGTGGCAGGTGTTCTGATCATATTTAGATGTGGAGGGGCAAAACTGATATTTAGTGGTGATGTTTGGCATGAGACGAAGTACAGAGGTGTTGTTTAGGAACAGTATCAATTAATAACTTAGAACTCTAACCTTTTAAGAATCTCTGCTCTTGCATGTCCTAATTTGAATCATACCTCAGCCCAGGAGTATGCCAGCTCCTCCTGTTTCATACTTGGAGTGTGAGGTTACCTTGGACGCAAAGTAGAGAATGCCTAGAGATATTGTGGCCTGAAAACCAATTAATTTGAGGTAAAAACTCAGTCATTGTAATCTCATATACGTGTTTCTGTAGCTCATATTATGGGTGGTTTTTTGGTCTCTTAGGTGCCTGTAATTTCAGATTCATACACTGAACACAAGTTGAAGATGAACAGTTCTGACATGGTCATGAGTGTGAGTTGGTAGCCTAAAAAGAAGCTTAGCAGTGAATCAAGGTAAAAGACAGCAAGACAAACATTGTCAAAGAGAGTGAGGAAAAGAGTCAAATGAAATAATGCAAATGTAGGGAGATATGAGGAGAACTAAGTAATCAAACAGTGAATTGTCAACAGTGAAGGGCCACAAAAATACATTCACTTGTGCAGTTCTTTTAAAAAATCAACGCTGAGCAATTATTATTTGTTTTCTATGAACTCGGTACCGTGTTTAAAAAAGATCTAAACTGCTCACACAGGGAGAGGAGGTGTCATTTCCAAGCAGATAATGCCTGCCACTGAGAAGGGCATAGATCTGCACTTTTGTAAATGGCAATACTGGTAGTATGATGGCTTGTGAAGACTTCTCATGAAATAAACCTGACTTGAACCTAGTTTTTGCTCTCAAAGAGGGAAAAAATCCTCAGTGTGGGCATGAACTGCAGTTTTGTTGGTAGAGTCATCAGCTTTTTGGTCATTGAGGAACAAGTGACACACTGCAAGTAAGCGGTTGGAGGTATCATTTAGAAAGTGGATTTCTGTTTGGAACTGCCAAACACTTGGTAGTCAGGTACAAATGAGACATTTAAGCATGCAGAACGGGTTTATTTTTGGTGCAGTCTGCTTATTGCAGTACAGGTTTAAAGCCACAGAAAAACCACTACAACCAGCTTATGAAAGAACCTGGATTTTGTTGGTGCGGTTTGGGGGATGGTTTTTAGCTTTTTCTTTTTTTTACTTGACTTTTTATTTTTCTAAAAATATTAGGGACATGCTGCAGCTCATGATCAGGGTTGGTGAAATTTTGTAGTAGTTGAACTGTATCTGCATATTAGACTTTTTAAAAAATAAGTCTGAAAGATCAGTTCTTCCAGTTGTATTGAAGAAAATAAAAGTATCTTATAATGACTGTTCAAGTGTTTGAGAAAAAGTAAATTGTGATATTTTTAAGACCTGTAATTTTGATAACTAAACAAGGAGTACTTTAATTGGACTACTGAACTGAAAAGCACACTTTGCCTTCTAAAAAGTTTGGAATAGTGAATGTTACACTTTGGGTTTCCAGCTTTAATTTCTGGATTGGTTTAGCTATTGTTTGGAAGACAGAATAACTTATCCTTTTTTATGTCTTTATTTTAAAATGTGGCAATGCAAGGCTTGAGGATCAAAAATAAAAATGTTTTTGTGAGAAGACTGAAACAATATATGCTTCTGCCATGACACAAGGAAATAAGATGAAGTCAGTATAGAACTCCTCTGACCCTGAGCTCAGCACTGGTAAAGCCACACCTCAAATCCCGGATTAAATTTTGGGCCCCTCAGTACAAGAAGGACATTGAGGTGCTGGAGCATGTCCGGAGAAGGGCAACAAAGCTGGAGAAAGGTCTGGAGCACAAGTCTAAGGAGCAGCTGAGGGAGCTGGGGTTGTTCAGCCTGGAGAAAAGGAGGCTCAGGGGGACCTTATTGCTCTCTACAGCTACCTGAAGGGAGGCTGTAGGCAGGTGAGGGTTGCTTGCTTCTTCCAAGGAACAAGTGATAGGACAAGAAGAAATTACCTCAGGTTGTGCCAGGGGAGGTTTAGGCAGGATATGAGGAAAAATTTCTTCACAGAAAGGGTTGTTAAGCACTGGAACCAGGAAGTGGTTGAGTCACCATCCCTGGAGGTATAAAAGACATGCAGATGGTGTTTAGGGACATGGTTTAGTGGTTGACTTGGCAGTGTTAGGTTCGTTAGACTTAGTGATTTTAGAGAAGAGAACCTGAACCCTTCCAAGATTTTGAAGTTTCCACGTTTGGTTTTCATTACCGTGCAGTTCAGTAGTGTATTAATGGGGAGATGTATCTAATTGAGTATAAACTGTTTCTGGACAAACAATGCTTGTTTTTATTGAGCTCCTTTGCTAAAACAAGGTTTGAAACTGTCATTAATATATGCTTCAGTGACTTTTAAAGTTGTGACAATGAATAATTTGAGATGTTGGTTGGTTGTCATCTTCCCCATGTTGCTGTAAAAGCATGTGTCTTAAGGGGCTGACACTCAAATCATAAACAGAATTTATTCTTAGAGTTCTTTCAATCTACAGTTTCTAATTTAAGTGTCTGAAATCTATCTGCAATAAATGGAATACCTACATCTTTTTCAGGACTGTCTTGGTGAGACTGGAAGGGTGCAGCCATCCTGTTGTTATGAAAGGCTTGTGTGCAGAATGTGGTCAGGACTTAACTCAGTAAGTATTGTCAGCTCTCTTTTCCAGCTTTTCCTTCCTCCTGATTAGGGGTCCAAGCTCTTCCTTCTCTCATCTAATAAAATCATAGAATGGTTTGGATGGAAGGGGCCTTAAAGAGCATCTATTTCCAACCCCTCTACCATGAGCAGGGACAGCTTCCACTAGACCAGGTTGCTCAGAGCCCCATCCCACCTGGCCTTAAACTCTTCCAGGGATGGGGTATCTACAACTTCTCTGGGCAGCTTGTTTCAGTGCCTCACCACCCTCACAGAGAACATTTTCTTCCTTACATCTAATCTAAACCTACTCTCTTTGAGTTTAAAGCCATCCCCCCTTGTTCTTGTGTCAAGGACCCATGTAAATAGTCCCTCTCCAGGTCTCTTGTAGGGCCTTCAGGTCCTGGAAGGCTGCTATAAGGTCTCCTTTGATTCCTTCTTCTGGGTCTTGGTAGTTGTGAATCATACCTGTAATATTAACTGTGAATTGGTAGGTAGTAGTGGGAGGGGAGAACAGTATTCATGCTTGCTAATAGAAGGAGTACTCCTATAAGGAAATCTGAGAGTTTCCTCTAAAGTTAAATTTCAGCATAGGGTACTCTTTCACATTTCTGTTAAAAAAATTGTATCTTTTGAGATTGGCTCATTAAATTGTTGCTTAAATTTGAGTGGTCTGAATATATTAATTTTTGGTAATATGACTGATAGTGTAATCATATTTCTTTACTGAAAAATTGCTGCTTCTAGGCAGGAATCTGTGTTCCTTGTGGATAAAACCAACACATGAAAAGGCAAGATCTAGGCCAGTTTTGCCAAGTTAATTTATTTTTGCTATTTACATAAGGCACTTGTGTTATCATTCTGAAATTTTCAAATGTGTGCCCTCTTTGTCCCTATGTGTATGACACTGTGGTCGCAGAAACATTATTTGGAACTACATTTCAATTTAGCCATTACAGGGGTTTATAGCTAGGAATATGAGTGAATAAGATGCCATAAGGATCCTTGAGTTACACTTCACATTACAAATTTAGGATTTAATACCTGTGCATGCTCTTTTTCTGTGGAGTAGTGTAGGGTAACTTAGTAACTTAGGTAGAAGATGTAAAGAGCATGCATACAGACATAAATTCTCATCACTGTGTATCCTACTTTGCTTTCCATGTACTCATCACTGAGTCTGAGAGTTGTTTGGTGTGTCAACAGTGACTTAATAAACCTGAGAATTTATTTACACCTGTAGAGGTGTAAATAGCTCTGAGGTAATAGCAGTCCTGTTATTATGGCCTTGCTTCATTTGCACTGTTTCTGAATGGGATCTAGCTTGTCTCCAGTGCTTTCAGTTTAAGGCCTCAGAACTGTTTTCAATTTTTTGTGAAATATTCTGCCATGGAACTAAAGGAATTTAAGCCTTAAGCCAAAAAAGAAAGCAAATTTGAAAGATAATTGTATTTCTCCTTTGCTCTGTCTCATTTGCTAATTCAGTTGGTGAAGAGAATGTTTCTTATGCATATCAAATTACTAATTCAACAGCTGTTTTCCAAAATGGGCTGTATTTTATAAATGAGTGTCACATGCTCATTTTGTTTGGCAGGAAATAGTTTGGTTTCATTTTAATTCATGCTCCTTATTAAGATTTATGTTGTGAACATTATCCCATAAACTAGTGCAAGTGGACTGAATATTGAGAAAGTTATGCAATACCTACCCGGTCAATGGTTGGAAATAACTTCTTATTAAAAGTTGAATGCTAATATTTTGTAAACAAGTATTATTTGGCAAATATAACTAACAAAGTTAGGATAATTGTGAATAGGGCTTTGTCTGCCCTGAGTGAATACTTGATTTGAGGTTTGAATACAGTCACATCTAAATATTGCTATACAGCTATCATTTCATTAAAAATCCATATGAATTCGATGTATCCAGTGAATTAATTTTTCTCACTTAATACTCCTTACTATGTCCTTGTGTCTGTGTCTTCATTTTATACAAAATGGCTTATACATCTGAAATAATGTGTTAGGTCTGCTGAACCTACATCAGAGGGCAATTCAAAAGCATTGATGCTTTTCTTGCTTAAAGAAAAGCTTACAGCCTGTTGCATCCTTTATACTAAACAGTTCTTAATGCTGATTCAACTAACGGTTGAAAACAGTTGTTTTTAAAGGCTTGTTTAAAATGCCACTACGGATTTTATATGAGTTGCTCTGAACTCTGAAGCAAAGGATGCAAGATGCTAAAATGTAAACTTTGGACCAAATGACGTATCTTTCCTTCTTCGGCATCAATGCTGCCAAACAGTACGGTACAGTAGAAGCATATCTGTCTGGGGTTGTGTCTGCCTCAACACAGCTCAGTAACAGTTGTTAAGAGCAGCTTGTTTATCATGAAGTGAAACCTGGGTTTAATTCTAACTCTGGTTGTAGATACGATACCAGATCTTGTTCTTGGACTGGTACTTGGGAGAATTAAAAGATGTGCATGTGTCACATAGGGCAACAGTTGTACAGTAATATTTTTAATTTTTGTGACTCATAAATTAGATGTCAAAGTTTTCCATAAAGGGATCTGTGTAAGCTGGAAGCTAGTGATACTGATGATCTGTAGGATTACTTGGTCAATTTTCAAGGAATTTTGGATTTGTGTGTGTACTCACACACAGTCTCACATATACACACAAGGATGATACCTATTCTGTATGTATTATATTTATCTGTATATCATATGGATACATATGAATAAGGCTGTGTGTATAACATACACAAAATAAATACATGCATACATATAGTTCCTCGTTCTGTTGGGAAGAGGACGTGTGGGGGTTTTTTGGGGTGCTTTTCTTGAAGCAACAGTCGCCTGTAAGTGACTCTGCTGTGTGTAAAGAGTAACTTTGCCTATCTTTAGCTTAAATTTGTTTCGTAGTTTGGCTTGGGGAAAAGCAGACAATTGCATGCAGAGTGATTGCAAGAAAAGGAAAGGAATAGTTTTAAATTTGAACGATCCGGTGGTTATACTTAGTTTATAGCTTGCTTTCTAGTGCAAATCAATACACAGATGTGTGTTTCATTGTAGTGTCCTTTGTCATGAAATAACCATATGGAAGTGTAACTTATAGTGATTTTTGCAGGGTTTTTTCTAGTGAGCTGCTTTGATCTCTATCCATTTTGTCTAGGAGCTTGCATTAGCAAGCATTTGGAAGTGTGTTAGTCAAAATAGCTCTCTTACATCATAGTTTTTTGGTGGGGACTAGTTTGGTACTACAGATTTTAACGTGTTCAGCTTTTCACTAAACTGTTACTCTTTTGATGCTTCTTTTTCCTATGTGATTAGGATACGAAGCAGGAACGGAAAGCAGAATGTGCCATTATCCACAGCAACTGTGTCAATGGTTCACAGTGTCCCAGAACTGAAAGTTAGCTCTGAGGTAAGCACCATCATGCTTTCTTTATTCACACCTTTCACAGTAGCTCCAGAGTTGAGAAACTTAAATATAGTAGTTTCTTGAATGTTGTATATACTTCACACAGAAAGTTTGGCTTCCCTTTGAAGACAAATTTGGGGTTGAACATCAGTAGCCCAGGGTTTTTGTGTATTAACTTCATGTAGATTGTTTTCAGGTTTTATCCTTTTTTTGTTTTGAGCTGTGTACTGAAAAGATGGCACTTCTGTGACAACCTGGAAACTTACTAGTGGAATGTTTTTGTCTCTAAGAATGAGCAGTTAGTGGAAAGGTCCACTGGCTGAAATGTGTTCAAAGCTTGCAATGTCTTTGAAACCTAGCTTAACCCTTCACATTGTAATTGCTCCCACTAGATATAGTGAAGCTTGTTTGTTTGCAACTTACCTGTATGTTAAAATTATTTCGTTATTTTTCAAGTATGCTTTTTGTCTGAGTTCTCAAAATATGCTTGTTTATCCCTCAGTTTCTTTAGGGGGGAAAAGCATGTTTATTTTGAAGATAAACATTCTGTTTGTCTTCCTTACCAGCTTGATATTTTTTTTTCTTTATGTTGCTGTTTGCTTTTTTTTTCCTGGTAACTCTTAAAAGTAACACCAGTGAGAGTAACTGTGAAGATATAAGCAGCTGGAAGTATCCCCATCATAGAGACTTTTAAAGGGCAGTTCACACTTGACTCCTTCTGTTTTGTAGTGCTCCTACTTAACTTTGCGTTTATCTGTCTTGAGGGTAACACTGCAACTTGCTATCAAAAGTGGGTCAAGTGAACACAGATCTTAATGTGGTACTTTGAAAGTTTGTAAATGTGCACAAGAGGAGTAAACTTCAGATTTACTGGAGTATAAGGTATTTGATATTACTGCCCATGTAGGACTGCATAATCTTAACTAAATATATCTGAAGGCATATATTCTTTAGTCTGAAGTTGACAGTTATGATTCTGTCATTAGCAGCTTCAGTTTTATACTCACTGAGGTGTTGTCAGCCAGATTGTACCTAATCGATGCGAAATTACTCAACATAGCAGTCAAAGTTCTCAGACTTACCAATGAACTTTTTGTTTGTGTGCCCCAAAGCTACTGTAATTTCCTCTCAAGACACTGGGTCCTAAAGTAATTTGGTGGTTACTTATTTATTAAATTTGAAAGTTGTTGTGCTGAGCTTACCAATTTTAAGTTACAAGTGTCACAAAGATCTGAGAGCAGACTTTGAGAGTCAGGGTTTTTTCTCTAGAAAAACTGCTGGCAAAGCTGCCATTGCTACAGTTACATTGGAGCATAATTTCTTATGCAGTTAGTTGGTAGCAGGACTACTTCCCAAGTTTACAATACACAAAAGGCAATGAACCTAATTTTATTTGTTTTAAGTTAAGCTTAGCAGTGAACGTTTTCGTTACAGCAAGCTGAGCAGCTAGGAAGGGAAGATCAACAGCGACTACATCGAAATAGAAAACTGGTGCTCATGGTAGATTTGGACCAGACATTGATCCATACTACAGAACAGCACTGCCAACAAATGTCCAACAAGGTATTTGGTGTTAACTTTCAAGCCAGTGTAACAATAGGAATGTTTCTAGCATTTAAATTATGGTTCTTTAAGAGAACATTCTGTGATTAGGTAAAACTGCAGTTAAACAATAACAGAAAATGAGAAACAAATCTTCTGAAATATGTTCTTTACTCTCAACATTGAAATTGACAGTTTTCTTTCTTCCATTCATGCTTTCCTGCACTCTTTCACTCTAATCACTTTAAAAGAGAAATTTCAGGTAGCTATTATTAATCTCTGCTTTTCTTTCTCTGCAATTCACAAGCTGAGTACTCGCTAATGAGACTATTTTCCCTCCAAGTCTGAGGCGGATATAGTGAATTACTGTTCAAAGTCCCTTTTTGAGCAATTCTGTGTTGCTACGCTTGTCATTCCATGAGTATCTAGGTTTTTTATCCTCTTTGGAGATTTTTTGGGTGGGGAGGGGGAGGTTGTGTGTTGCTTTTTAATTTCTTCATTAAATGCTTGTCTTTGAACTGATAAGGACTATTAGCTTGTAACATTTCCAATTTGGAAACTTTAAAACAAGAAGCATGTTGAAATGTGTCTGTGGTGTCTTTGAACCAGAGGATGCAAATTCAGATGTCAGTATCATGCAAACTGTGATTGCTTAGTTCTTCTTTCTTTCCTCCTGCCATTGTTGCATGTCCAGTAGGTTCAACATATATTTACACTTGCTAGCAAAAAACAGTGTACATTGCAATGAAGAGGAAAGGGAACCGTGAATATTCAAGTTCAGGATTAAAAAACCCTTGTTTGCCTGAAAGGCTATGCCTTTACCTGTGTAAATGCATGGTTTGAAATAAAATACTTTTTAAATACTGGTATTTTTGACTGGGATCTTTATCTACAAGCTTCCTTCCTGGTTTGCTTATCTGATGGTTTGTTTGCATAGACGTCATAGTTTTTCATCCAACAAAGTCTTTCCCTGAGCTCAGTATATATATGTGTGAAGTTCACTGAGAGATACGGACTAGAGTGAGATCCTGCACTTTTCTGAAAAAAACAGCTTGAGAAATTTTGCAGGTTAGTTTGCCATAAGCAAAGATTTGATTGAAAGCCACCTGCATCATAACCATTTCAACAGTACAGCTTCCTGCATTTGAAAATGTTATTGTTGGACTGCCTGGCACAGAGCAAAAATGTGCTTTGGATTTTATTCATCCACATAATCTTATGGCCAAAACTTGCTTTAGTCTAGTCAGACCAAATAAAGGTAGTGGAAGTGATGAAAGAGGGCACTTCTGGAATGCTGGCATTTTTGTTAACTATTTTGATAATATTCAACATGCTTTTTCTTTTAGGGAATATTTCATTTCCAGTTAGGTCGAGGTGAGCCAATGTTGCACACGCGTTTGCGTCCTCATTGTAAGGAGTTTCTGGAGAAAATTGCCAAGCTCTATGAATTACATGTTTTTACTTTTGGCAGCAGGCTGTATGCACATACAATTGCAGGTGAGTAGTGTGTTTACATTTAACAATATTTACGTCCTCAGCTCTCATACTCATATGACTAATTTTCCTTCTGTGATTTTTTTCAAGTATTTGTTCTTTGTTTTGTGCAAAGCCATCTTCTAAATAGTCCCGCAAGTAAAATTCTTTGCTTGTTTACAAGACAGTGCCTGTATGGCCTGTAATAGTAGAAATAATCTTTTTTCCCCTGTCAGATGTGCTTTGCCTCCCTGATGGTTAGAGAATCAGATTGTGGCATGACAATTAGTGCCTTCTTATTGAATTAAGAAATTATGTTGATGGTCTCTAAAAATGGTCTACAAAATCACTTGTCTTAAAAATCTAAAGTAACTGTTCCATAAAAATGCACAATGTGAGGTTATCTATTCCTGTGGGGAACACACACCCCCGCCACACACACATTGTTTGCTTCTGCCAAAGGAAATTTTGCTGCTGTAAATCTGTTAACAGCAGTTCTGTTTGTCCTGGAGCTCAGGTGCACTTCAGGAAAAACGCAAGTCTAGCAGTGTTTTCACATATTCTTTTCAAGAACTTAGAAATATTTTCTCCTGGTAACTGAAAACTTGCCTTTGAATAATAGCAGTAGTAGTCTACTGTGTGGGTCACTGACTGAAATTTTTTTTCCAAGTGTAAAAGAAACCTGCCCTAGTTATGCAAGAGTATGGGTCAGAATCATGTTAGGAGTGTGGCCATATGTTTAAACTGTCAAGATGGGGTGAAAGCCAATTTTAATCTTCCCTGGCAGAATAGCGTCATCTCCCCAGACTTCCCTTTATCAAGTTGTTGGTCTAAGACAGTATAATTAACAAATTTTAGGTTGATTCTGCATGTCAAACTGTCCGTGCTGCTGTTCCACGTCTCCTAGCCTTTATAAAGTTGTCTTTCACATCTACTTTCCTTCTTTGTGTTGTTGCAAGGAGTGCTTTGAACAACAGTGTCCCAGTGATCCCACTTCTTGGAAAGAGGAAGATTCCAAAATAGTCAGAGAGCTAACTATCCTAGTTAACTTGCAAACAGTTTAGAAAAAAAAATATATAAGTAAACAATTCCTTATGCATGTGGAATACCACAGAAGAGGCTTGTAATGACAAATATGAGACTTTTGAATGACAACATACGATATTTCTATAATCAGAATGTGATGCTTATTTGTGTTCTCCAACTAATTCTTCTTGAAAGAAAGTTTGAGAGCTTTCTCAAACTGTCATGGACATCCAAGTGAACATTTCTACATTAATCAGTCTTTATTGACTGTATTGTTTGAAGAATGTTCCGAAAGCTTTGTCAGTCTCACTGTTGGATTATACATTGTGTACTGCTAATGCATTAACACTTCTGTACCCAGCTGTTCTTAGAATTTTGGTTTTACCTTGTGTAGCAAAAGGGGGATGGTTTTCTATCATACACTGGGTTTAAATACCTGGGTGGTGTTTAGAAGTGGGTGGACAATCTTCCTCACCTCTGTGTATCAAAATCTGGCATGTGACCTAAGGCCAGAAGATGTATACCAAACAAAATCAGAAGATGTATAGCAACTAGGCTTTAGAGCCAGGGAGAAGAATGAGTTGCAGAGATAGTTAACTCATGATGTAGGAGTGCTCAATCTTCTCTTTATGTGTGATTTGTTCCTCTGCCCAGTTTAATCTCTGAGCTAAAACGTGGATTACTTTCCAGTCCCCATGCTAGGACAGACTGATACTTGAAATGTGACAAGCCTCTTAGTAGCATCATTCTCAAGCTGCTCCATTATTCCATAGAGGAAACAGCCACCAAATGAGCCAGTTAGGGTACTGCTGCTTCCTGACATCCCCAGACTTCTGAGCTTTGCCTGAAGCTGGCTAACCTCATCAAAGGCATTCAAACTTCAAGTGAATTACTTGTGCAGTGATGGCAATCGTTTCAGTTGAAATCTGTGGAGAAACAGTTGATAAAACCTTTGGTCCCTTGCTAACCTGTGCAACCAAGATGCAGTAACAGAAACACACAGAGAACACTTGATGGCAGTATTGGTTAAAGGATTTCTCACAGAGACCTGTCAGTTTGATATTTTATTGTTATTCATACATTACATAAAGAAAGAACTTGTAACAAAATGTTGGGGATTTTTCTCATAAGAAGGTTGTTTGCTTCGTCCTGTATATACATCCTACATTTCTTCGTGAAATCTGAACTCTGGGCTGTGCCTTTCATGTCCTAGAAGGCTTTCACAAACAGATGACATCTTGTCAGTCCTTTTCTCTCATCTCAGCTGCCTTCTGTCAGCTGTTAAGTGGGATTAGCTGATATTTGTAAACATCATTTATATCTGCTGAAATAATTTATCCTAAACCCTTTATTAGTTTGACTCATTTACAAAGTAGTATCTGGTAGTATGTTTATGAAGATGAGTTTGGATTTTATAATCTAGAGCTTCCTGCAGTATTTCACTACTACATAATTATTTTGGCCAGTTGTAGCCTTTGCTTAGTTTTATCTTGGAGGAAGTATCTGTATCTACTTATTTTTGATGTAAAGATTTTAGTCAGATTTATGTTCTATCTGCTGTCATATACCAATTAAAAGTTAATGTATCAACTATAAGAATATGTGATATACCCACTAGTTGTCTTGTTTGCTCTTGCATGGAATGGAATTGCTGAATAGGAGAGTGAATAGCCAATATTAAATCTTATCTGCCCTTGCGCTGAGATGAAAACATCAAGATTGTTATGTTGATTTAGTTGACTAGGAAACATCTAAAAGAAACCAAACAGTTTGACCTGTAAAGAACTTTTTCAAAAGACCAATACTGTTTTCTGTGTTATTCAAGTAGCTTTGAAAGACCCAACTCTGTTAAGGTGGGCTTTTATCTTTGCAGATGGATCTTTGAGTGGTATCCTCAGTGTGTTTTTAGTTTACTCATAAACCTTTACCAAACATTGCCTTTGTTGTGCTACCTCATCTCTAATCCCGGCAGCCAGCATTTCTGCATTTGGGCTTTTTTAGTTCAGCTTCCCTTTTCTTAGTTTTAGCTAGACAACACTGCAACTGAGGGCCTCATTGCGGTTTTACTGTCCAACTTATTGTATGAAAACAATTAGTAGAATAGAATTTCATTGGGAAGAACAGCAGCTTGTATGGCAGCTTATGTAGTTTGTCAAAGTATCTGTGTGTATGGCAATAAATCTTTGTAGCTAATTCTCTCAATTCGTTATGCCTAGGTACTGCAAGGGTCTCACTACAGGGGATGATTCTTCGAGTTTGCAGCAATTCTTAAGCATAGTCGGGTGAGTTAAGGTTGAACCTCTGTCCTTAACTCGGAATTTTCTTGCTTTTATGGGTTTTAAGTTATTCCAATTACACATTAAGTACATATAAGATAACTTTCAGAGGTGATGACTGATTTTTTTTTTTTTTTTAATTTATACCCTCTGTTTTTTAACTCCCAACGTAGCGTACTCTTGGGAGCTAGACAGCTAAAAGGACTTGAACATGTTTTCTGTGAAAATCTCAAAGCTCCTTGAAAGAAAATTAAAGTTGGTCCCTAGAGTCTGTGGTCATCTTGAACTCTGTTTCTGACAATAAGATGGCCGCAATTTACAATAAAAGAAAGTAAAACTTTAAAAAACCATTCCCAAGTAAGTATTGACTGCCTTGTATTATTCATAAGAATGAAGTTGATACTAACTTCAGTACAAATTCAGTAAAATGAAAAAACAGATTAGCGTGTAAAATGCCAGTTTCCTTCTAAGCAATTACATGGCCTTGATCTGGTCATTGAGGGTGAACTTCATTATTGGAGACTACGTTCAGAAGCACGTGCATGTGTGTTTGTACACCCAAGTCACCACTTTCCTAAATAAGGGCATTTTACTTTGCTTTAAGATCAGCTAGCACAGCTTCTGTTTTGGTTTTGGTTTGGTTTTTTTTTTTTTTAAAGAGTGCAGTCAGAAAAGTTACTGCAACTGGGCCCAAATATTTCTAGGAACCCCAGGATATGCTCATTATATGTAAATGTACTGAAGTAGTTGTTAGAGGTACAACTTAAAACCTGCAAACGCAAGAGCTCCGGCTGGAACTGTCCCTTAACTTGCCCACTGTGCTTAAGTATTTCAGCACATTGCCGACTCTTGAGACTTCTCTGCAGTCCCTAGGAATAATGAGCTAAGGAGAGCGTTTAGCTTTAAAGAACCAGCTAGAGAGAGATAAATGTAAGTTGCAAAAATCATGTGTATCTGTCACCTGCTGTATCTCTTTCAGCCTTATTAATTTGGCGGTCACAAATTTAGTTACTTTCATTTCAGTTTTATTGCCATCTTGAAAGAAAATGAGATGAGATTTTTTTAAATTAATCCCACTGAATTAGCTACAAATACTTGATCCACTGTACTTTCTCCCATATAATCTCTTACCTTAAAATTGTCTGTTAAACTGCTGTTTTACAGACTAAAAGAGCTGAATTATATAGAACGTCGATAAGGAACAAACATCTTGAACATTAACTTCTTTTTAATTTCTTCTTCCAAAAGGATTTTTGGACCCTGAAAAGAAGCTTTTTTCACATCGGATATTGTCAAGGGATGAATGTATTGATCCATTTTCTAAAACTGGGAATCTTAGGTATGTATACAGGTCTTGAGCATTATACAAAACAGGACAACAAAGAGAAAATATGCTAAATAAAATAAAAATTAGTCCATCATGTTTATAGTCCTTTATCTGCCTCTTACATATCAACACCATCTCAGTAAAACTGAGATACTGGCATTGCAGTATTTCAACTACTTAATGGGTTCTGTGGTGACAGAAAAGTGAAAGTGTGAAGCAATGGCATCATGTTTTCACTTGTGCTTTTTATTCTTGCAACAACCACATTTCCACTTTGTCTTGTAATCTTTATAATGACTTGAATGTTGTGGGGATTTTTAATTAAACCAAAATTCTCAGTTTGAGGTTAATTCATAATTGGTTGTCTAGTATTCTGGCTTTCAAGTGTGCCATATGCAGGTTCTCTTCTCTAGTGTTTCTTGAAATTAGGTCATCTAGAGCCTTGAGTTCATATTCTAATCTAAATTCTCGTTCACATCTTTTTCAGAGTGTAAAAACATATGTTTCATCTAGCTTTATGAAATACTAAAAATTATTGCCTCTCTGCATCTGTCTGTAGGAAATGAGAAGCTTTTTTCTTCTCTTGCTCTGATTTTTTTTTTATGTGTACTTTAAGTACTCTCCTTCTGCCTCCTACATGAGCAGTGATATTAGTACTTTTGCTTCCTTTATCTTGAATTGGATGAGCCTACTCTTTAAAAACTCTTCTTGTGTCTTTTTTCCTATTTATGTAGGAAATCACATGTATTGGCCATGTGGTAGTTGGCTTTGTGCTGTTTGTCAACAAAAACAGTGAAAACTAGACTGAAATGTTGTAATGTTTTGTTCTTGCAGAGGTTTGTTGGTTTCTGCTTCTAGCCTTTGGGACAGATTTTAAAATAGGTGTTTCTTTTTTTATTAATTTTAATTTGTGTGAAGATTGTATTTTGAATTCTGTAATTTTAATTTTGCTAGGATTTTTGTAAGTTAATGAATAAGCATGTTCTGCAGACTTGCTCATAATAAGTCAGAACATCAACAGAAACTACTTTCGTTGCTGTATAAATTTCTAAAACTGGATCAATTTTATCAACTGTTCTGTCTCTTAGAGATCTCTTTCCATGTGGGGATTCCATGGTTTGCATCATTGATGATAGAGAGGATGTTTGGAAGTTTGCGCCAAATTTGATAACTGTGAAGAAGTATGTGTACTTCCAGGGGATAGGAGACATTAATGCACCTCCTGGATCCAGAGAAATGCAAATGAAGAAGAAAGGTAATTAGGCTGGTTTTACACCACCTTCACAACTTTGTCCACTTTTAAAACATGGTTGATATAAGTCATAGTGGTGGTCTTTACTGGTATTGCAGTTATGCTTGGGTGAGAAGTTCTAGACTACTGTAGTTGACAGCTCAAATGTGAGTAGTTCAGTAAAACTGGGCTGTTCTTGTTGAGAGCTTTCCTTCTGGCAGGCAACCACAGCAGGAGTACTGGTAATAGTGTTATGGCTGAGGACTGGTTTGGCAATACACCAGACTGTTCAAGAACATGTAAAGGGGGACAGTTTCTTCCCACACACCCATGTAAGACAGTTCAGTTATTTGCTTTTTGTAGGTTTCTTCTTTTTTGGTCCTTCCCTACCCTTGGGACTTGGAAGTAATAATTATTAGACTCTTGCCTCAACATACTGCTGAAAATGAATGTTTTGATCTGTTTTCCTCCCTTATTGTGTTAACAAAAGTAGTGTGGGATTTTTAGCATCTATTTAACATGTTGTTCTGGCATTTCACGGAAGAACCTTTTGTTCAGTAGGCTCAGCAGCATAATAGACATAATGAATTTAGAAGGTATATATTACTAGATTAGTATTAATTTGGGGCAAAATGTATTTCAAACACAGTGTCTTAGGAAAGAATTGCAGGGCTTTCTTTTTAGCCAGGGATTTTTTTTTTTAATTTACTTCATGTGACCTTGTTCTTTTTCCCTTTGCTGAACTAGAGGTGTCCCATATGGAAACAGAAATAATGTGTTCAGCCTGAATCAGGTCACTGTGGTGTAGAACCTCTACAGTTGACTCTGTTATTTGCAGGACAGGAACACGCTCACAGAAGGAGACAAAGTAGGGTGACTTTCACACAGTGTTCCTGGTGAATGTTTGTGTGCAAACTTTTTGGATGTCTGCAATTTCTTTGTCTCCAGAAGAGACATCTGCAGACACATCCTAAAACTGTTTTTCTGTCTGTGACTCTTAACCCTTTTACTTGCCTTCAGTCAGTCTCAAATGAAGTTCGAACGGCATCTTTGTATTGCTAAAACATGTATATCTTCAAGTATTAAAATGCAATTATTTTGCTATGAAAAGTAGGTAAGATTTGAAGGACATGGAAGCTTATAAAGGAAGTTCTTATACTATAGTTCTGGATTATAACGTTATGAAGCAAATTCTGCCCCACCCCCCTTTTTTTTCTCTCCATTGCAGTGTTTTTGTTTCCTTGAGTTGTAATCATAAAACTTATGCTACAAGGTAAATCGTTTAATGTTTACATAGTTAACAAATAACTACTTATGACCTGCATGATTTAAAGAAAAGAAAAACTGGTTACATAACTTCTTTGTAAAAGTAAAGTTTGTTAGATTTGACAGTTCTTTCTAGTCCTCACTGACACCTAGAGTATGTTAACAACTTTCAAAAGCCTAGTTATGAATTCCAAATGTAGTGAAGTCTAACTCCATATGTAAACTTCGTGTTTAAGGTAAAAGAAAATTAAATTTTGATTAATCTTAAAAAACACACGAAGAATGAGAATATGTATGTTTTCTTTCTTGCCTGTGTCTTAGTAAACCACTCTACAAAACCAGAGGCACTGGATCCAGCAGTAACATCATCAAAAGATGCTGAAGAAATAAAAAATGTTGTATGTGTAGAAGAGCAAAGCAATGGTCTCAAAGCTGCAAAGGACACTTGCACTGCAAATGGAAGTACTTCTGTAAGCAGCGAAACATCTGATGAGGATATGAACTCTCGTGGTAACATTGATACCCAGGACTCCTTAAATGATAGCACTGATCACAAAACGGACAGTGAGGTCACTAATGATCTGACAAATACGAAAGAATCTCAGATTTTTTCCGAACAAGTTGATGGAACAGTTACAGAGAAGCAGCAAACCCAAGAGAAGACAACAAATGTCTTGGACTTTGAACTGTCTAGTGACAGTGAAAGTGACGGTGGTTTGGATACTAGAAAGTCATCCACTTCTGTATCAGATAGTGAGAATGAGGAAAAGAGAAGCTGGAAGAAATCCAAACAACCTCTGCAGGATGAAAATTTGCAGAAAGAGAGTTGCACTGATGTGAGTGAGAGAAAGGATGGTCTGGTGAACCATTCTGGGGACACGCAATCTCTACCTAGTGAAAATACCCAGGACAAAACTGATCTTGAAGCACAAGAAGAAAGTGAACAGGAAAGCCTTTGTGATTTAGGTAATGGGTGTGCAGACAAGAAAGAAGCTGAAACAGAATCCCAGAATAGTGAACAGTCTGGAATTACAATGGGTGAGTCCTTAGACCAGAGTATGGAGGAGGAAGAGGAGGAGGATGATACAGATGACGATGACCATTTAATATATCTCGAAGAGATCCTTGTGCGAGTTCACACTGATTATTACACAAAGTATGATAAATACCTGAAAAAAGAGATTGAGGAAATTCCAGACATCAGAAAAATAGTACCAGAACTAAAAAGTAAAGTGTTGTCAGATGTAACCATAATATTTAGTGGACTTTACCCAACAAACTTCCCCATTGAGAAAACACGGGAACACTATCATGCCACAGCACTTGGAGCTAAAATTGTGAAGAATTTAGTACTGAGTGCTGATGATCCTGATAAAGCAACACATCTCATTGCAGCAAGGACAGGTAGGTATTTGAGACTTGAGTTTTCTACCAGCTTTTTCCTGATACAGTTCATGTATGCCTTGAGCTGTTTTTTTGTGTAACCTACAGGCTTTAATGTAACAGAGATTTGAATTGAAATTAAGATTCTTCCTAAATTAATTCAGAAGCCTTTTTAAAAGGATTTTTCTTTTTGTCTTCTTTTTAATCATGTGGCTTTTAATTGTTAAAAGGAGAATGCACTAAATAACCTCTGATGTAATGTGTTATGTCTCACTTTTTGACTAAGAATTCGTGATAGTGAGTCTTAGACTATTAAAATTGCTGAATAGAAACTTTTAACATTTGTGCCAAAGAAAAGTTTGTAGTAGTCTTGCTATAAAGTTCTAGCAGTGCTCTCTTTCAGTTTCTCAGATATAACTTCTCATGATTTAGTTTCACTTGGTATGGAATTCAAACAAATTATCTTGAGACTGATGGTACCTTGTCACTTCTCTGTGCTGAACCTGTACATTTTTGTCAAGGGGGATGTAAGAGGGCTTAGTGTAACTTTTGGTATGTCTTTGACAAAGCTGCCTGTTTTTACATGGCTATAATGGGTGGGACTGCACCTTTGGTAGCTGCTGCAGAGGAGCTAACAAGCAGCACTAGCTTCTATGCCCTTTTTTTATTAGCCTTTTGAAGTTACATGGAATCTAAATACCTCATTATCAAACCCATGAAATCCAAAAGTAAAACTGCATGCTTTAAATCATCTAAAACGTACAGGTAGTTTTAGGACACGTATAGATGTCATAAGTGAAGAAATACACATCAGCCACCTGTTGGGTTGTTTTTTTTTACTGCTGTTCATGTACAGATAAGGTTTAATACATCAGAAGCAGCTTTGTTTCACTGGCTTGTATTTTTCAAAAAGAGTGTGTTTTCACTAGCTATACTATGCATGTGTAGACTTTGCTTGAAGGGTGTATGACCTTAAATGTAGATAGTGTCTGTACGGAGGCATTTAAAGAGTAAAAACATACAATATAAATGGAGATAAACGGTTTTAGTAGTAAAAACAACATAAAACTCAAGATGGAATTAGCTGTCAATATAACTGATGTTTTCCAATTTCAAATGTTAGAATACTTAGAAACTTCCAAGTTTCTTTGTCTTCCTTGCACTCAGTGGCTTCTGAATGTAGTTGTATGTCAATGCAACTATTGTGTGAGGGGGTAGTATTGATAGGATAAATGTAAATGAGACCCTCCAAAACATATACATTTCTCTAGAGAAAAGTGTTGAGTAACATATTATGGTACACAGCATGTGATAATGAGAAACAGTTGACTTTTTCCTGGTTTGTTTTTGGAATGTACAGTGTGAGGAGGGTTGTGTATTTATGTAGATAAATATATGCATCATTGTGTTCTATTTCTGAGTAAATTGTTTATGACCTGCACATTCTTAGTGAATCATTCACCAAAGTACTTCTGAATATTAAAAACTATTTAAACTTTGTTTTTATTAAATTACATATTGTACTAATTCTGGAAGAGGTAACTTGGCAGTCGTTTCTGCCTAGTGAGCAATACTATTGTCATCTTCCATCATCACTTAGTAATTATTTCTGTAACACTGGCAGTGAAATAGGGGGATTTAGAGTAAAAATCTATTCTTCAATAACCCTTCTTTGTAGGATTCTTGTGGATTGACTGTGGTTCTGGTTTTGTGATGGGGTTTTGGCATTTCTCAAATAGAGACTGTTATTCTCACCTCTTGTTAGGTGGGAGTATTTATGCTGCATCATCCTAATTTCATGAAGGAAACTACTTAATCAGAGATTTAAAGGGTGTAAGTCTGTCCTGTCACAGCCAGATTTGTGATAATTCATCTGTCAATGTGATTTTCATAGTGATTCTTGTGTGGTTAGAGAGCAAATTCTCTTGCTCCCAGTAAGCCATAGAAGGACTGCATCTCTGGCTCCCGTGACAAACATCTGAGGCACTGCTTGGTGTCTACAAAAGCGTGTCCCTTCTTGAGTTTTATTCAAAGTCAAGGACATGAGACCAGACAGTGTTCTTATGCTGCTTTTAACCTTTTCTTTTTTTAACGTGTTTGTGAAGAGGTGATCCAAACATACCTATTAGTTCACTGTTTCTGGGTGACCCCACTAACAATGGCAGACTTGGGACTCCTGACAAGCAACTCAAGCTTTTGTACTGACTCTGCATTAGCTGAGATGTAATTAATGGCATATGCTTAACCTGCAGCAGTGCTGGGGGGTAAATACTGTTAGCTTTTGCATTTTGAAGGCAAAGGAAGAGTTTGTCAGAGGGTGTAAAAGGGAAGAAGTCAGTGTGAAACACAGTGCCCCTGAGGTCTGGAAGTGATGAGTTTTCCGCCTGCAAAGTGACCTCATCATAGCTTGGTGCACTGAAATGAATAGCTACTGAAAACCGTTTTAGGTTGTATTTACAGCATCCTTCCCAGCATATTAAAGTAAAAAATTTAAATTTCTCTTGTCCTCTGTGTACACTTTTCTCTTTCTCTGGAGATAGGCAGCTTGTTTTTCTGTGGGCACAGGTACTCTGAACTCTGAAATTAAATAAATCCTTGTTCTTAGAGAAAATTAGGATTTTCTTTGTTATATAGGGCAGGAAATACTATCTACCTGAATTACTGTAAAACACAAGGATCTCTGTATCTTCTAATCACCTTTCATAAATCTGAGTGACTGAAAAAAAGGCTACCCTGTAGTCCTTTCCACTTGCCTAAATCTTACTTCAGTTTTTGAAACATCTGCTCTTTGCTTCAAGCATCAGTAAACTGCACAGTATGATGAGTTGTTATAGCTGTGTACACACTTGACTGGGCAGTTACCACACTCTTTCGTTTTCCTATTTTATTTTCCTTTCCCAACAGGTGAAAGACACTGTAGTTGATTTTGTATTAAGTTTTTGCCAGTGATAAAACTGTTCAGATCAGTCAAAAATTGTTTCAGTGTGGTAGGGATGAAAATGTCAAGTTTGGGCCCTGAATTTTTCTTTTCTTTTTCAAGATATATTTGATTCCATGTCACTTCCTATAGCTGTGATGTCGACAGGGGTTTTTTTTCTGAAAAATATTTCCAAGGCTTGTGTCTTTTAAAAAAAATCCAGTTAAACACTGCTCTAAATTCAGGCACTGACCGGGTAACCCTGTTGCTTTTGTTGGTAAAGCACTGTGCAGTGTTAAAGCTGGACTTGAGGTGTAGCCTCAGAACAGCACATATACCACCGTTTTGTGATCCCTTAATTTTTGTTAGACGAAACACTGTGGTCGGTCTACCTTGTCTAAGGCTAGTGTTACTGCAGAAGAGCTTCAGGATTTGATTGTAAATAAAGATCTATGTATAAAAATTATCTGAAGAGAAGTAAACTTTTAGTGATCAGATTTTCCAAGCAGTGTCTGGCAACCTGGTTACAAACTGCCCTGAGGATATGTTGATTTGGGAGTGTTGGAATCAGGAGAGTGTTTTCTGAGTGTCTCTGATGGTCGCTCCACATCACGTACTTTTTGTCCTGGCACAGCCCTGAGCACACACATGGAGTTTCTCATGGGTGAGATTGAATTGGAGGTTGCACTCAACTGAGCACTCGCTGGCATTTGGCCCACAGGACTGGGCAGAGCTAATCCAAAGGAAA
Source organism: Oxyruncus cristatus (assembly GCA_013399855.1). Taxonomy (NCBI): domain Eukaryota; kingdom Metazoa; phylum Chordata; class Aves; order Passeriformes; family Cotingidae; genus Oxyruncus; species Oxyruncus cristatus. The sequence goes on from VXAY01004461.1 coordinate 1,996,942, forward strand.
ACTCCTGAGCATGGCTCCTCCAGTACCCTTTTGCCCTGCAAGATCTCCCTGTTGGGCTGTACTACATGGTAATGTGAACATAGCTGTCATGGGTTTACTCTGGACTAATTTTTTTCAAACCTTTTACACAATTGCTATAAGATGAGAAAAGTTTTATACAGGCAAAAGAGATTTGCTGTGGGGGAATAATATTAAATTTATTACTAGCAGGATAAAAACTAAAGAATAATATATACAACAATTCTAACCAGGTTTTCTTATGAAGAAAACTTTATGTATTTACAAAATTATCCCTCCCCCCTGTATCAGTCCAGGAGGAGAAAAGTCTCTTCTCTACTTTCAGGGTTTACAGTTCCTCTAAATCAAATTTGCAGCACTTGAAAGTTTTCTTGTATTATCTTTAGGGCGACAGCTCCAATCGGCTGTAGCTGGAAATCTCTCTCTCTCTCTCTCTCTCTGCTGCACGTCGCCCTCAGGACTGTCCCTGCTCCTCCCTGCCGGGCCAGGACTGGAGGCTGGGGGGTACTCGGGCCCTGTGAGGTCCTCCATGGACTGCAAGGGGACAACTTGCTGCACCAGGGTCTTCACCCCTGTTGCAGGGGATAATGGCATTGAGTCCATCCCCTGTTTGTTGTGGGGTCCCTTCTCACCGGAGACAGCCTTGGATGAGCTTCTCCAGTGTGAGTCTACCCTTGGACAACAGTTCTTCCATAC
>VXAY01004461.1:1997815-2099469 GCA_013399855.1 Oxyruncus cristatus
TTCCACAGGTGGCAGGGGTTTCAGTTTTTAAGTCTTTTCCCCTGCTGGAGGGGAAGAGGGAGCCCCCCTGCCCCAGGCCCCTCCTCCCCCCTCCTGCTACACTGCCCTTGGAGGCTACATTGCTATCTCTTCTTCTCCTCCGGGCTGTAATTTCCTCTGCCCCAGAGGCTTCTTTTCTGTTTTCATAAATGTGTCATTCACAGAGACATTGCTAAAACTTGTGATTGGCTTTGCTCCAGAAATCCACCTGGAATTAACTATTTTTCAGCCCTGGGATGGGGGGCTGGTAAACCCACGACAATAGCCAAATATGCAGTATGACATTTCTTAGTCTTTGTAAATATACAGCTTAGCTCTTGTTTATCTGGGTTGCTTTAGTGCCGAGTGTGTTCCATACTTTGGATAAGACAAAATAAGCTGCTCTAGTGAAAACTGCGTCCTGGAGAACAGCTGTAGAAGTTTATTTTTGTGTTACTGATTTTTGTTGCTTTTTTAGTAATGAATTGACAGCATTAATGGGGGGCGTTTTCAACCTCTGTTTGCAAGATCAAAAGTACAATTGGTGGGTACCTTCCCCTGGTTTGAAAATAACATTTTTCCCAGTATTATGTGCTTCAGACTGTATCTGTCAGGGAGTAGATGTGATGAATTTGGACCCTAACTGCTTCACGTGCATAGTCTTATGTGCCTTTATAACTTTTTGGAATGACTTTAATCACCTTTCTCCACTTCAAATTCTAGACAACAATGCAAAAAAAAAGTAGTCCAGGTAAACAGTTTTTCTCTAAGTGATTTTTCAACCCAGGTGGATAATGCAGATGGTTTTAACTGCATCAGAAGTACTGTATCTTTCTGATGCTTTGTCTTAATAAGCATACTTTCAAAAGGAAAAGATACACTGGGGAAAGGGAGAGAAGGTAAGCATAATAAATATTGCACTACTATTTCTCCTACCCAGTTAAATTTGGTGTTTCTCCAAATCTTGCTCTAAGAACGTTATATATGTGAAATCTTAATTTGTGAAGATGGCAACTAGGAATAGAAAGCACTCCCTGGGAGGACATTGTTGTGTTGCCTCATGCAATTTTCAATATGGTTGGGTGTGCAATAGGCAGCAGTGCTTTAGAAATGGGGAGGAAGCAGAAAACCATATGTTGCAGAGGTGAGAAAAGTAAGACTTCGGACCCTTGGGAGGTGGGTTTGGTTACACACACATCACCAACTTTCACAGTATCATAGAAGAGTTTGGGTTGGAAGGGATGTTAAAGATCATACAGTTCTAACACCCCTGCCGTGGGCAACTTCCAGGTTGCTCAGACCCCCATCTAACCAGGCCTTGAACACTTCCAGAGATGGGGCATTCAGAGCTTCTCTGGGCAACCTGTTTCAGTGCCTCACTACCCTGTGTGACTAAAGAATTTCTTCCTATATCTAATCTAAATCTCTCTTCTTTTAATTTTAAACCATTCCCCTTCCTTTTCCTATCACTATCCACTATCTCTCTGTGTAAAAAGTCATTCTCCCTTTTTTCAAACCCCCTTTAAGTACTGGGAGGCTGCAGTGAGTTCTTCCTGGAACCTTCTCTTCTCCAGGCTGAACAAGACAAACCCTCTCAGCCTGTCCTTATAGGAGAGGTGCTCCAGGCCTCTGATTGTCTTTGTGGATTCCTCTGGACTCGCTACAGCAGGTCCAAGTCTTTCTTGTGCAACTTCAGTTTATATTAATGGCCTATACCTTTCAGAGCTGTTGTCTCAGAATAATAAAAATTTCATCTGTCATAACAAACTATTCTAGCTTTTGTGTTTTAGTTTTCTGTTAGAATCTTGTTGACTAGAAGAATTTACTTGGTTCGTCAGCGTACATCCGGGATGAAACAATCGGCTGTGCGTGAATGCAGAATGTGAGGGTGGGGAGGAAGGGGCAGCAAGATGAAGCACCTGAGATCATCAGTGCAGAAACATCAGCTTTAAAAACAGTTGGAGGAAGCCGTCTTCTCATGTAACTTCATAGATTTAACATGAGGTGAATGCAGTTCTATGTTTTTGTCCAGGTTTCCCTCTGATGAAGTCAAAAGGAGCAGCACAGTCCATCTATCCAGCTGTATCGCCAGCTTGGGTTAACTGTTTTCTGTGCTTAGCAGTGAAATTAGTGCTATTGTATGTTGTATTCAGTCAGCTCTAGAGCTGTTATGTGCAGGACAGTATTGTTAGTTGTCTGATAATTGATTCAGTATCTAATACCAGGCACAAGTACCTAAACTTCCACTGGACTTCTTACTCTGTTGCTTTTTCCCTTGAAGCCTGCATGATTATGAACCTTGTTTTGTCATCCATTATGACAGCTGTCTTCTTACTTCTTTGTTTTTCTTTTCTTGTCATTGCTTTTCTGCTTTATTCTCAAAAGAAAACAATTTCCAAGCCGAGTCTTTAACTTTTTCAGTTCTTTCTCTCCCAGATCTTACCTAACCTGATTCTCTTTCAGAACTTCTACTTTCTTTCCTCTGAAACACACCCTGTGTATAACTTAAATGCAGCTTTAAACTTAACTCTTCCTAACTGCAGGTATTTCTACAATTCCTATTGAGGTTAAATAAGTGTTAATAATACCTCCAGTGAAAGCTCCCTCTGGCACTGTAAACTGGCTCATTTCCAGGAACTGTTGCATGAAAGTGCTCTGGGTTGCTGATTATGTTTGTAACTGATAACTAATTGGAAAAGAGATTTCTTAAGTCAGAGGATGAATGATAAGGGTGCACTGACCTCCTTTACTAGAGTTCTACTTTTTACCCAGTTAAAACCTCTTGATCTGCAAAGGTGTGCTGGGATTAACAGCTGGAGTTGTAAAATTGTTTTCAGTGAATCTTCGTTGGACAGTGGGTTTATTTTTATGTCATGGCAAAACTTAAAATATGGCAAGTCTAAATCATTTGTGGTTTGGAATGGGCTTTATCTTGAAATATTTATTTTTGTATTAGCATTTATCTTGGGATTCTTAAACTCTTTTTTTTCCCCCAAAGATACTAGTATGGAGTAAAGCTTTATATGTGCAGCTCTTATATCCTGAACTATGGAATTGCTTGCATCTGCTGCTGATAATAGGAGAAATGTATTTGGGCACAAAACATTTTTTGTTGTTAATCTCAATCCAAGAAAAAAATTACTTGTATCTAGAGAAAAATGTAGCCCTACTTCTGTTGGGTTTGGGGAAAGAAAGGCAGGGAATCAGAATCGACTGGGTTGGAAAAGACCTCCAAGATCATCAAGTCCAACCCTTGATCCAACACCGCCGAGATTACTGGACCATGGCACTAAGTGCCACATCCAGTGTCATCTTAAAAACCTCCAGGGATGGGGCATCCTCCACTTCCCTGGGCAGCCCATTCCAGTGGCTGATTACTCCCTCTGTAAAAAGTTTTTTCTTAATATCCAACCTAAACCTCCCCTGGCACAGCTTAAGACCGTGCCCTCTTGTCCTGCTGCTGATTGCCTGGGAGAAGAGACCAAACCCACCTGGCTACAACCTCCCTCCCCTGAGCCTTCTCTTCTCCAGGCTGAACAACCCCAGCTCCCTCAGCCTCTCCTCATAGGGCTTGTGCTCAGGTCCCTTCACCAGCCTGGTTGCTCTTCTCTGGATCTGCTCCAGCACCTCAACAATGTAAGCTTTCAGCAGTTTGGTGAAGGACAATTATCTCCTGCCCTTTCTGTTTATTTACTCCTTCGAATTTATAGAAGTCTTAAAACTGAACTGTCTACTAACTAGTTAAGTCAATCCTCAAGTGCGTTTCAGTTCATCTGTACCCCAGTGGATTGTAGTTCAGGTTGTACAAAGTGCATTAAGTATTTGTGATTAGCTATTTTCTCTCATCTTCAAATTATATGGAGGAGTATGGGTACTTGAAGACTTTCATCTTAATTGAAACAGGTAAAATCATATTGTTAAATGACAATCATGCAGATGAAACTCTGGGGAACTATGATAACATCAAATTAATTTATTGTTCTTGCCTCCTTGTCAGAATTGTTCTGAAATCTGATGAGGTTTTTTTTCTGAAGCCTTCATTGCTGAAGTCACATGTGTGAAAACAGTGACTTCATAGTATTATTATTATATTTTACTTTTGTTTCAGTTATTAAACTTGTCTCAAAACGCTGGTATTACTTGTTTTTTTCGTGATTCACCTTCCAATCCCACTCAGGTGGTAGGAGGAGTCAGTAAGCTGCTGTGTTGTACTTTCTGGCTGGGATTAAACCATGACACTGGTTTTGATGCTTCTTGGCAAACATTTATAGCAACTTTACTGAGGTCTTTTGTTCTGGCATCCCCAGAGGGTAGAATGTGAGATGACCTGTTACTCACATGCTGCCTTAGTGATGGTTTTATGTGGGCTTCATGCTAGCCTTCTCTGCTTAACTGCACATTCTTTGTTCCCCTTTTGGCAAAAAAGGATTCAGTTGCCTGCTTTGCCCCCACTTCTGGCAAATGGAGGTTGAGGGGGTGGCTGCCTATTAAAAGGTAGCGTAGTGTATGGACAGGGGACTGTGCGTACAAAAAAAAAAGTTAGCATGGTAAATTAGGCTTTAACAGCATTGAAAATTGCTTCTGCTTAAACTCTGACATGTAAATGAAGGAGATTAAATATGAAAGTGCACTTGTATTGTTTTTTGAGCTAACATGAAGAGGCAGAGGTTTTCTGTATAAATTTTAGTGGACTACTTCCATAGTGCCAGTTCTTTACAAAGTTGCCTTTGTCCAACTTGAGGCTGAGGTTATCATGTCTTATTTAGATTCTCACTTTTATTAGTTGATATTGGGTTTTTTTGGATTCAGGAGGAGTGTTTGGGTTTTTTTCCTGTAAGATTGGTCGCAAAATGTTCTTAGTTTTAACTAAGATACACTGGTGTATCTTCTGTGTTTCTGGGAACACTGTAATGCCACGTTTGGTTTTGTAATAGGTACAGAAAAAGTACGGCAAGCTCAGGACTGCAAGGACCTCCATGTTGTAAACCCCGATTGGCTTTGGAGCTGCCTGGAGCGCTGGGACAAGGTTGAGGAACAGCTCTTTCCCTTGAAGGATGACTACATCAAAACACACAGGTAAGTTGTAACCTGGGGGAATAAGGACCATGAAAATAGGTTATTCATACAATGATGCTGATTTGTTAATGCAGCTATAAATTTGGTTTCTGACAAATTCAGAATGGTGTGCAATATTTACAGATTGTATGGAAAAACTCCCAATTTTTCTCCATTTCTGTTCTGCTTAAACTCAAGCCTCTCAAGGGATGAGGAGGTAGTTCCTCAAGTAGCATAATGGAGAGAAACTTGTAGTAACAGTAATTTCTTTAGCAGTTACTGTTGCTAGCCTTTCTCAGCTGGAGAAGTTGACCTTGTCAGTTCATCCACACGCTAACACAGGGAATGCCACCACAGCACAGGATGATTCATGCTGCCAAAAAGTGTACACACTTTCACAACATGAAAAATTGGTGAAGTACGGCATTTTTTTCTGACACTTGGTAGTGAGGGGAAAGGGAGAAACAGAAAAATACCACAGAAAATTCTGATGAGAATTAGAAGACATGAAGATAGAAGCAAAAACTGGAATAAAGGAAGTAGTGAGATGTGGTTTTGGGATAAGGAAAAGCATTGAAAGAGAAAAGGTAAAAAATAATTAGTTCACTAGTATGACAGTAAATAGAAATGGCAGCCAAAACCATTATTAACACAGAGGAAGTCAGAGAGCTATCAATAGCAGACCCCCTCAGGAAAGCAACAAGGCTGAAATAACTCATGACAAAATATTGTAGAGCCAGCTTCTGCTTCTTGACTTACCTATTTGGATAGATCCACGTTAGCAGCATCTTGTAAGCCTAATGGAGGACCCTCCCTTCCATGTGTAGGCAGGAGGGGGCATAGTATATTGGGTTTTCTGTATTAAACTGATATTGCTGTGATTGAGTAGGCGAGCGATTTACTTTCTGCTTACAAGATGGAGATACCCTTTGCAGGCAGAATGTGTGTGTGCAAGGCTTCAAATGCTTCAAAGGTGCCAGAAGAAGAAATATCTGGAAGTGAGGCCTTTTATCAAATGGGAGACTAGGTAGAGACATGGAATCCCTATAAGTTAGGAAAGAGTTGTAGCCTACTTAATGGCTTGACTGGAATACTTAGTTTTTTAAAAGTACTATCAGATGGTTTTTAACCAAACTTTGGAATACTTGTATGGGATGCTTATTTGTCTCAGAGGTCTGACACAGCAGAGTTCTCAGATGTGGACAGTGAATCACAAAAAACATCATTTTTTGACTTACAGATGAATGTTAGTCTTCCTACCTGTCTTAATTTACTCTTCCATTTTATTGAAATATGATATTTTTTCCTACTTCTGTGTTTCAAATACAATACAGCATAACTTCATACTTCCCCACCCCCAAGCTTCAGTCAGTAAGACATGTATCTTAATGCAGATACTTCCACTCTAATCCGATATGTGCAACCACTTTGGAGAAGATTTTCTCCTTAATGAAGCTGTTTGAAAGAGTGTTTACTGGTCCAAGGCACTTATGAACTAGGGGAGGGGATGAACTCTGAGAAAATATTTGCATATAAAATGAACTTAAGAACAGCAAAAAAAAAACCAACCAACAAACAAACAACAAAAAAAAAACCCAAACAAACAAACAAAAAAAAAAAAGAAAAACACAACGAAGCAAACTTGGGTTTGGTTGTTGATGCTACAGGACTAGTTCAGAAATGTCCATAAAAGCATATGGTAAAAACTCCATTTTTGTCACTTCTAATATTTGTTACAATGTAATTTAATTGGATCTTTTTAATATAGTGTTGTTTTTGTGGAGCATAACATGCTGTCTTATTTGATTTTTTTAATTATTCAATTTGCTTTCTTTTTTGTGACACTTCATTATCATTGAATAGTATGTCATAATGGCAATTCCCACAGACTGATCTGTTTCTGCTGACATTTCTAAAGTTGTTTTAAAATGCATCATAGGCAGCTTAGTATTTTAAAAAATTAGTTTGGGTGACTTGCAAATTAATACTGTGTTTATTTCTATTAGAGTCAATTTGGAGAGCAAATACAAAGATCTGGTACAATAGCCCTCTTTTCTTTTTGGTGCATATGTACAGATTATCATGCTACTCAAGTTGTGCAGTTGTAACTACCTGGAAGCCATATCAAACTTTGTATTTCTAGAACTTTTAAGGCACGTTTAATAATATTTTGATAATGTAAATATGACATTACCTGTGTATTTGCATTTTTCTGTTTTATATTCAGTGAGACTTTACTGGGGGTGGAGAAATGTTTCTTCAGAGATGTTCCAAGTCATTTCTTCCCTTTCTCCTGTAGAAAAAAGGAATGCTAGTTTTTTATGGTCTGGTTACATAGCTCATTTAAATTTCTAATGCCGTTTTTTCTGAACTTCGTCTAACAGAGAGAATAGCCCTGCCACGTTTCCCGATACACCCAGCACATTTCAGACAGCTCTGTTTCACCCAACACCCATCCATCCGAAGTCTCAGCCTGGTCCTGAAGTTCGACTGTATGATCCTAACACTGGAAAGCTAATCAGGAAAGGCACACAGACATCTGGGCAATCAATGTACCTCCCGTGTCCAGCTCCTCCCATCAGCTTACCAGTCCACGGTGAACACTCGTCTTTCAGGTACCTAAAACATATCTAAGAGTCGCTTCATCTATATTTTTAGATTCTGTAGTAAATTTAACCCATGTTATCTTTGATCAAATTGTCATCTTTGCTTTACTTTGTTTGCTTTCTAAAAAACCAAGAAAATCAGTGACAGTGAATAGTCAGCTGAAGTGAAATCAGGATGCTACAATTCTAGGTGCTTCAACTAGAAACCTCAAGTCAAATAAATTCAGTGTGTAGTTTGTGTGTTCTAAAGAATGCTAGAGTAACTGATCTCTGAAGAAGGGCAGCTTAATGTTTTTTAATGGGTCTTATAAACAGAAAACAATCCAATATTCTAAAATGTATCTTAAACCCTAATGGCTCTTTTTTGTAAAATTTTTCTCTTTATCTAATTTCTTTCAAATGGAGCGTTTGATTTGTTTTTGAGGAATATCAGAAGTGATGGAAGAGGGGTGTAGCTATCTGAGTATTGTTAAATAAGACCATATGGCTGATTGCTAGTTAATAATCCTTAGATCACTAAATCAAGTCACTAAAGCAGCAGGAGGAAGAGGCAGCCTGCCTTTTGAAGTATAAAGGCATCTGGACTTCGTCAAAATTTGTGTTAAGCCTCAAAAACACCACTTGTCTCTTAAGGATGTGTAAAATATATAAAAATCATGCCAAATTATCTACATTAAATATTCAACTTTCTGCAGTACTAGCAAGTTTAGTAAGGCTTGTTGACTTCAGTGGTAAAGAAGTATCCAGCTGAAGCCAAAGCTTTTCTTTGTAAATGTGATCAAAATTCCTTTTTTACAATGTGATCAGAGTACAGAAGTTATTACAAAGCAATTCAGTTCTCCAAAAATATAAATCACAACTATAAATGCACAATTTTCTACCTTTCTTCTCCTTTCTCTGCTACTTTCGGTGTTACCACTTGTAAAGGTTTAGTATAATGATGTAGCTTATGTTTCCACTCTATCTTCCTGTTGTTAAATTATTTCAACTTGAGTTTTTTCGGTTATTATCTGTTTATAGGCTTTCTTATTTCAGCTTCCCAGATGCTGTCAACACGGGTTTTTTGAGTCTCTCATGTTTGTGAAGATGTCTCATTTTCAGTTCCTTTTTAACTGAGTCTTTTAAAATCTGTATTTGACTTTAATGTTCCTTTACAACGCCATAGTAAAAACTTGAAATAATCAAGACACAGCATGTATTCAGAGAGGAGCTGCAAAGCTTTTGTGTTTTTTGGTCAGTTATTGTGGGAAGGAATTTGTCTAGAAATAGAGCTGGGAAAGTTGTACATATTCTTATGTTCTTTTGACATATAGTGGTCATGACACTTAAGTGCTTCAGTATCATGGATTATGTTGATACTAATGGATCATTCAGTGTTTTCCCTACCTTTGCCAACAACTTGAAGAGTTTGTCCTCACCTAAGCCTATTTTCCCTTAATGCTGAGGTGTTTCTTAACTTGAACATCTTACTGAAAAGGAGAGTAGAATACTTCAGGTGCCCTCTTAGTTGTGTTTTGTAGAGCTTCAGAGAGGTTTTGGGCTGGAATGAGGCTGTGTCTCCTTGCTACTCCCATTATTTTACTTCAGCATTTTTTTTGACTGTAAATGCTTAGGGTTGAGGTGTTTTACTCTAAGAAGGTGAAATTAATTACTCGGTGCTGCAACTTCACCCCACAACTAAGCAGCTGTAAGAAAAAGAGATGAGCATAAGATATATGCTGAAAAAAAAGTATTTTCATGATCATTTCCTGTTGATTTGGTCCTCATGGAGAAGTTAGTGACCCGTGAATACAGATGTCTTAATTTGGGCATGTATATATTCTTCAGAGCAGTTCCACCATCCTCAGTTAAGATGCTGAGGACAGTCTTGGTGAAGCCTAGGAAGAAAGCAGGGCAGTGATCAAATACTGCTTTAAGTACTTTCAGTGGATAGGAAGTACAGTGCAGGCAGAGCACAAAGGCTGTGAAGTAACAAAAAGCCAAGCAGGAACAGCTTTGCTGTGTTACAACTGAGGAAGAGCTGAGGCAGTACTGTATTCTTTATCTTAATGCCTACATCAACGATAGGTTTTTAAAAAAGCTTCGCATCCACTTTAGAATGTGATGTGATACTGGTCTTAGAGAAAACTACCTTTGTGCAGCAATTTCTTGGTAGAGGGCAATGTATTTTGTGTCCTGACAGACTTAACGTGCTCATGTGTTCACTTTCTATAGAAAGATGAGAGTATTTGTAACTCAGCTATTGAATTTAGATAGAGTTAAAGTTATTAACACTCACAACCACTCCTGTTGTGGCTGGGTGTAGTCAAAGCCTCCAGTAATCTTGGATAGTTTCTCAAATCTTCATCTGATTCTGAATTTCAGATAGTGGGAAACAAAATTGCACTGCTGTGAGAGGAAACCCTCAGGGACGTGGTAGCTGCATGTGGCAAAACAATGGTACTTGGTCTCTTATTCTGATAATAGACCTCCTTGGGCTTAGGAGATAACCTGCTGCTTGCAAGGCTGATTACTGAAAAGAAAAAGGCTTCAAGTTATCCAAGTACCGTTTCATAAGAACTTTTTCAATTCTCCCTTTATTTTGGGTTCAACATTTTTAGTTTCTGTGGTTCAACTTGAAACTTAATTTAAAATGGCATATAATCAGTCTAAATATCTACATGCGATCTCCAGTGAAACTGTTACCAGTGAATTACAGATGGCTCAGTTAATGTAGCCAACATTTCGAGTGACAGGCACAGGTCTTGCCACTGTGCTCAGCTCTGGGAGACATGAGCACCTGCTTTTTGTCATGGCTGTTGCAGCCTGAGCAGAAGGGGGACAAAGAGTTTGCAGCTGTACTAGAAGGGAAGGGAATGCAGCACCAGCAGCTCTTCTCTGAGAACAGGAAGGATTCCTCTTTAAAAATAACCTGTATGTCAGAGCTTTGGCATGCCTTGTGTATCTCAACAATTTGCATTTTCATACAGAAACAGTTTTCTACAAACATTGCAGTAAACACTGAAGTTGTAGCAGGTCGTGAGATGTGTAATGTAGTGTTGTTCAAAGTAATACAAATGCTAATGACATCTTGGACCAGAATAAAGAAAAAATTATGGTGCAAGTTAAGTTTTAGTGAATGCCAATAATACACTAACAGATGAGGCAAAGCTTAAAATATGGATGTAATTTACATGTGAGAAGCTTTAAGTGGCACCCTGGTTTTAAATAATGCTAAGATGCTGCAAATGTTTGCTTTGAAGAGGTGTGTCAAGCAGATAGCAGATGTTGGTGGTTGAAGCCATAATTGAAGGCCTCTATAAACTAATTTAGCTTATAAATTTCTTAATAAATTTTTCTAAATTTACATATTCATTTTTATTTTTCTTTATTTAGTGTTACAAGTCATGTTATGACAGCAAAAACGTAAAGTGCCAGATTGAATACATGGCTTGAATTTAAATATTTTTTTAACGTTTCCATGATGATAATGCTATTTTAGCTTTCCCTCAATGTTGTATCAACAAAAGTGTGGTTTACGTCCACAAGTGTTGAACCCACCCAGCATGTGTGTTTCTTTGTGCGTGTAAGACTGGCAAGCACCAACCAACTCCTGCAGGGTTGAATATGGTGTTATTTTTTAAAAGTACTCATGAATCTCATCTGATTAGAAATAAATGTAAATTCCTTCATTTTTATGTCTTTAACTTTTATTCGGCTTCACAGGCAGTGGAAAATGTAAAGCCTGGAAAATACCTTTGAGGAAATAAGTGTCTTGCAAACCTTAAAGAAGTCTTTATTTCATGTTACTTTTGGAATGCTTTCATGAGAATGCCCAGTGTTTCTTACCTAGTAGCAGTTGGAAAACACGGGGAAAAACATCTGACAGAAGCCTTTAGAACCTATTAATGCAGTTATTTTACAGTTAATATTTGTGTGTAATAACGTAGTCAAGGATTATCTCACATTTTATTCTGCAAGAGGTGTTCTTGTCAACAGTATGATTGTGTTCTTAAATATGCTAGTTTTATTTCTAGTCTAAGAAAGTCTACTTAGCTGCCCTCCTACATACAACTTCTCTGTAATTCTTGGTATGGTCCAGCTTCTCATGTTTTTAACAGAGTAGTGTAAGGTGCCTGTGGCTTTTGTTTTGTCATTCTCTGTTTCACTAAGAATGTAAATGGTATCACCACCTCTCTTGGCTAGGGTACCTATTAAAAAGGCATGGAAGTCATACTTTAAAATATCCTTTTGGAAAACATAGTGGAATGCTGTATTTTCCACTTTTACCTGTCTGAGGGCAATTTAATAGCAAAAGAACAGTCTTTTACAGTAGAAAACATGTGGGGGGCAGTAGGGGGGGAGTAGAGAACTTAGCTGTGGTGAGAAAGTCTAACAAAAACCAGTTTGATTGGTTCATTTCCACAGCATCCAAACTGTTGTTCCACTGTACAGAATGAAGAGATTGCAAAGGGGCACATGGCTGCTGTGCTGCTGAGTATTGCTGTGCTGATGGGAGTGCAGGTCTGGGTAGCACAGCAGTGGCTTGGCTCTTTTCCCCCACCACCCCCAACTGAAATTTCCTGCACCTGTCCATGGGGCCTGAGAGAAGAGAGGTCTGTATCTTGGGAAATGTGAGCCCTCAAAATGAGCAAAATTGACAGCTTTGAGTGACTTTCAGATTTCATACATTCTGGAACTGAAGTACTAATGTAGAAAAATGTTGATGTTTAGATAACCTTCCTGTGAAGCTGTTAAAATCCTGAGAGGAGAAACAATTTTGTAGAACGTTACCTGTGACTGGATTTGCATAGCTTAATAATGGCATTTTTTGGGGAGGACTCGTGGTCTAAAGCTGTTTCTTGAAAATCCTGGCTTGATGAGAAGTAGTGCAGAAACTTGTCAGCAGAGACTGAGTTTGACTCCTTCTCAGTCACTCTCAGAAACAGCTTGATGGTCTCTCACCTGGTGGTTGCAACACAAAACAGCTTGTGATTTCAAATACAGTCACTTTTATATCTGCTTGTGGTGGTCTTTGCCCACACACACAACCTTATGGCCAACATGAATAATTTGTGGCCCATGAACTTCATGACCTTTGAGTTCTGGGTGGTGCTGGGCTGCTGTAACGTGTTTCAGGAAGTTAGTGTGACAGTCCAATGCTTGTAGTTAAACTGTGTTGTGTAGTAGTTTTTAGCTTCTGCAGCTCTTCAGTAGTTAAGTGACATTCACAGAAAAAATGTACGCAAGGAAGGTAAAAGTTGTTCTACGTGTAGTAGAACTTCTTACTACTATGATAAAGCAATTTCCATTACGTTAAGATTATTTTATTAATTTTAATGAAAGTTTTGTGATTTCTTATTTTTATCTGCATATTTGGATTAAATGCAGTAACTAACAAGGTAATAAAATACAGATTAAAAGAAAACGCTACCATATTTGAATACACTAGCCAAAAAGAAATACTATCTGTTTTGCATCTTATCCAGACTTAGCATCTGTGAAATGTCTGAAGTAAAGATTGATGCTGCAGAGCTGAGCTTTCTACTTGCAGAACATTTGTCTGTAAGGTTGAGAAACAGAAGGTATACTTTGAGACTCAAAAGCATAGCATAGATCAGGAAAAATGCATTAGAGTGTAGCAATTGCTTCCTGGATAATAAATGTATCAAATGATGGAGAAACTCTACTTCCACACAAAGTATTTTAAGGGCAGAGCATCTGCAGATACTGAAGCTTTGGTATCAAGAAAGTTTTGGTGGTTACTTATAAGAACAATGAGAAGGCAGGAGAATGAGTACCTTTTCAAAGATAGAATAAGAACTTAAGCTTTCAGACTGAAAAAAGTATTCAGCGGGAGACTTAATCTTTCCTGTGTTGATGAACACAAAACTTTATTAAGCAAAGTCATAGATACATGGCAGTAATAAATGGTTTCTAGGATTTTATTTCTAAACAAGCTGAAAATCAAGTAAATCTTTCTTATGTGGGACCCCTGAAATTTTTCAGAGTTGTTCAGCCGCATCAGCAGCAGATGTTTGAAGAAGAAGAATTACCAGCAAGTGAAAACGAGGAGCAGCCTGGTCCATCTAAGCGGAAACGCCAGCCAAGTATGTCTGAGACAATGCCCCTGTACACCCTATGTAAAGAGGATTTAGAGAGTATGGATAAAGAGGTGAGCGTAACTTATTTTGACAGGTTTCTAACATAATGATTGTTAGTTATTCATAACAGTTTTCACTTCTGTTAAATTATGCATGTACGTGAACTGACCTTGTATGCCACTATAGTAACTTTAAATAAAAGCCACAGCAGACAAAAGTACAGCTCGGCTAAAATGCAGTTATGTTCTGCAAAGAAGAACAGAATACTCTGGTGCGTAAGTAGGCCTTTAAAGTAGAACTTCATTTAAGTACAGCTTTTTCACACAAAACATACTCTCGTATTTGCTCTGTGGATAGCTTTGCCATGTGTCACTTTAGTGTTGTTTTGGTTTGGCTTTTTAAAGTAGATCTCAAAATGATCTGGACAAAAGTCAGTGGTGGGATGGGAGAAGAGAGGTCTGCAGATGTAAAAGGCACAGGCTGTGGAGAAGATTGGAGAGACAAATGGGAGCATGGGACCTCATTAGCTGTAGACGTGTAATTGCAGTGCTGTTGAGTTGTAGCTATTATGGTTTTGCAGGTGAAGGGGTATTTCCATTAGTGAACTGTACATCTTTCATACAAAAGCAAATTATTTGAAATTCATTGTGAACCTCTAGCAGCTTTTTACTTTTCACTTATTTTTCTGTGTTCTTTCTTTCAAATGAGACACCATCTTAAATAACACTAGATGATACATAGAGGAAAAAATACCTATCATTGTGCACTATATTTTCATGAATTTGTTACCCTGCGTATGACTTAACTATAAAATCTAGTGACCCTGGAGCTTGAATTCATCTTTGAGCTTAGATGGTTCACTGGGGTGGGAACAGGAGCACATAACTTTGTGTTCTTGTCAGTAAGTTCATTCCAAGGTTCTAGCCATAACAGGCCTTGAGATATCTTCAGAAAATGTAATAAAATTATGAGAAGGAAATTGCATATTTCACCAAGGATTTTATGTATACAGCACAGTGTTATTTTGATATGGCCTTTTGGAAGAACTTTGGGCTAGTATTCTAGGGAAAAGTCCAATAACTTTCAACTACTATGATGATCTACTTTGAATTTCAGGTGAGTTCAAGTTTTAACTTTACCTGGTAACTCCTGGAGCTGACAACTTTTGATTTCTTTTGTTTTGTTTTTTTTTTGTTCTGAAGTATTTTTCTCATTTTATCTCAAACTTTTACCAGAAATAGTATTTCTTGTCATTATACCAGTCCCTGAATCCATCTGTGGCTTCCATCTGTGTTACCAGTGGTAGTTAAAGAAAATTTTTATTAGGGGTTGCCTTCATGTTTTTATGTACTAACATTATTTTTCTAATTGTGTGGATTTTGGAAAATATTAATGAATTTCTGATGCAATGTGTGCATCAGCCAAATGTGAGCCAAAAGAAAGTGAGCACGTTTTCCCGGGTCACTGCGTATGAAGTATTTATTGTTCTGTTTTTAAAGGTAGTCTTTAGGAACCTTGTAAAAAATCTGAATCTTCTGGCACTGTTCGTTTTGTGATTGATTGCTCTCTGTGCTGCTACAGTTAGGACTAAAAAGAATTAAGGTTTTTCTACTTATCCTACAAATATAAACATCTTAAATTACAATGATTTGTTTTTAAATTAGGCTTTTACTTAAGCTGCATATTTGTGTTTGGAAACTAGACTATATGAACTTCAGAACAAATGAAGCCCAAATTTCAGTGCATTTCTTTCATAGTTGACTTAACTTTGGTTCCAGGAGTATAATTTGAGGTTATGGTTACTGCCAGACATTTTCCCTTCCACCACTCTTTGTCCCTTGGGCAGCTGAACCAGTAGGGTGGGAGGGTATGTTTTAGGTTTGCTGCAGAAGCAGGGTGGGATTTTTCTGGTGCTTTAGCTTCCCAGTATTTTTTAGATCAAGGGTCCAGTGTTAGCACTGAGACATGGAGGAAGGTTGCACACAGGACATACTATCAGGGAGGTTGAACTGGCCATGATCCTGCCAGCTCTCCTAGGAGCTGACTATAGAGACAGGCAAGGAAAACTAGCCTTGGGACTGCTGGCATCACCCTAGTGATAATAACATAAGCTTGATAAGCATTACTGGCTGGGACTCAGTTCACTTTGGTTACACTGTGACTAATTTACCTTCCACAGAAAAGTGTTTGCCCCCAGCTCATTTTTTATCAAAACATGTTAAAGGGTTAGAACCTCTCTGGAATCACGTCACTAAGAGATGTGAAATTTCTGCTTTCTGCCACAAAAATGCTTTTGCTTCATTTGTGTCGGTTCTAGTGGCTATGGCAGCCACAAGATCTGCAGCTGACTGCAGACTGCCTTGGCGGAGCAACAGTCGTGTCTTGCTCCACAGCTGCAGGTGCCAGTGCTGAGCCTGTTTGAGTGAGGAGTATGCAGTGCAAGAGGAGTGAAACCAGTGTGACTTTGCTGCAATATAAGCCAACCCAAGTCTCAGCTGCTGTGTCCTTGCTCCTACACTGTTGGTAATCATGGGACCATACAGCAGGCAAGCTCAGGGAGCTGTTTGGGGCAGAAAAGATCACTTTCCAGGTTAATCTGCATAATTTCCAGCTTCCAGAAATAACATCATTGCTACTTCATGAGTGCTAGTGCTAAGAGCAGGCAGAAGATGGGAAGAGCTGGGAATGAGCAGTGAAGGCAGAACTGCATTTAAAGTTTTAAAACTGCATCCTCAGTATTTCTACTGAATTCCCTTGCAGATTCAGCTAAGATCAAAAGAAGTCTTTTAGCTTTAGGCACTGGGATTTTTTCAATGAAATTAAATAGGGAATGCAAGCATTCATATATACTGTTTCTATGGACATAACTAGCAATAAGTAACTCCTTTGCACTTAATCATTTAAAGGAAATCTTACTTTTTCTTTGCAAGAACCTATGAAAGGTCACACAGCCCCAGGTAATACGGAATTTGCATGTAGTTGATATGTGGGAGAGTTTTGTTAGAAGAATCAAAATGAAAGCTGATAAAGAGAATTTAATTATTATATATTCCCACATTAAATCCCTTTCCATCCTTAACCTATTTAAATGTTTGTCACTCTTTCTAGTAAAAAAGCAGTAGCTGTTCCATGATTCCATGAGAAAGAACTACCATGGATAGGCATCTCTACTAAAACTTGATCTTCTGTGAATTTGTACCTTCTCTGATTGTTTTAGCCGTAGTTGTGCTATGGGATACCAAGTAAATCAAAGGAAATGAGTAGCATCTCAGCTATTGGGTTGCAGGTTAAGGTCACTTAGCCTTTGATATCTTTTGCAGTGCCAGAGGTCTGGGAGACCAGATCCAATGGTAGCTTCTCTTCCATCCAGCACAAAGGACTATTTGAACTTCAGGGAAGTGCAGGCACCAGAATATTCAATGTGATAAAATTCCATTCAAAGGGTAATTGCTAAATGAGAGTAAGCACACAAGGAATGTATCCCTACTTGGGAAATATACAGCCTGCTCATGCTGCTTCCTCACAGTCAGGAGAATATTTTGCTCCTTTCTTTTCTGTGCTAACTAGACACAGGTGCTTTGCAACTGTTTGGTGCTGTTTGTCTCTGTTACAGAAAGGTAAAGGGAAGCAGAATTTGAATCTGCTAGTTAAATTAGCTTGCTTATAGTGATTTTTTCTTAAGGTCTGGATAATTTTTTTATTTCTAAATAACTGGTTATCCTCTAACCTGCAAAAGATTGCTTTGTAATAAAAATGCTCTTTATATTTCACCACCTAAAAATCTTTAAAGAAAGGGTTTCCAAACAGTTAAAGGCTGTCAATAACTAACTAGGAATCTCTCTTGTCCATAATAGCTGTACCAGGATGACTTTTGTTTTCTCAAAACCAATACTGTCACTTACAGAGAAGTTGGAAAGTAACTTTCAGAAGCCTGTCCTGTAGGGAGAAAGGACGGGGCTGGCTGCAGCTCTTCCTGTCCCCTATTACACCAGGAATCCACTTGCTCACCTTGCTCACCACGGAGATACAGGACTCTTTATGTGCTTTTGGTGTGATTGTGTGACATCATCATCCTTCCCCTGGGCTAGGTGGAAGTTGCTGACTTACCAGTCAGCACAATGTTGCTGTGGATTTGCTGTACTTTACTGACAAGAACCAGAAGGTGGAACCCAGGCTTCAGATGAGACTATTGGTTTCCAGAAATAAGATTGATTTGCTAAAGCAAGTTGCGCAAAGGAATGGAATGACATGCAAATTATGTGAAGATTGTACGTGTGACTTCCCATTCGTAACTGATTGTCTCAGTACAGGTGCCGTGCAGTTCTCATTCCCAGAGGTTACTCGTGGATCATTTTGTGAGGATATTTCTTCAGAATTCAGGTTCAACAAGGCCAAGTGCCGGGTCCTGCACTTTGGCCACAACAACCCCCTGCAGCGCTACAGGCTGGGCACAGAGTGGCTGGAGAGCAGCCAGGTAGAAAGGGACCTGGGAGTTTGGATTGACAGGGAGCTGAACATGAGCCAGAGCGTGCCCAGGTGGCCAAGAAGGCCAATGGCATCCTGGCCTGCATCAGGAACAGTGTGGCAGCAGGAACAGGGAGGTGATTCTGCCCCTGTACTCGGCGCTGGTGAGGCCGCACCTGGAGTGCTGTGTCCAGTTCTGGGCCCCTCAGTTCAGGAAGGATATTGAGGTGCTGGAGCAGGTCCAGAGAAGAGCAACCAGGCTGGTGAAGGGACTGGAACACAAGTCCTGTGAGGAGAGGCTGAGGGAGCTGGGGTTGTTTAGCCTGGAGAAGAGAAGGCTCAGGGGAGACCTCATCGCTCTCTACAACTCCCTGACAGGAGGTTGTAGCCAGGTGGGGGTTGGTCTCTTCTCCCAACGAAGAGGCAACCAGCAGTAGGACAAGAGGGCATGGCCTTAAGCTCTGCCAGGGGAGGTTTAGGTTGGATATTAGAATGAAATTCTTTACAGAGAGGGTAATCAGCCATTGGAATGGGCTGCCCAGGGAAGTGGTGGATTCTCCATCCCTGGAGGTTTTTAAGACGAGGCTGGACGTGGCACTTAATGCCATAGTCCAGTAACCGTGGTGGTGTTGGATCAAGGGCTGGACTTGATGATCTCAGAGGTCTTTTCCAACCCCTTCTGGTTCTATGATTGAGAACCTCTCCTGAGAACTTGCAGCATATTGATTCCTTTCTGCACTGACAAAACTACTTGTACGTTTAAAGAAGGCCCACAAGGTCGATATTTAACAAACGCTGTTAATCTTGCTGATTTAGAAGTTGTTTTTATTTTGTTTAAGCTATTGCTAATTCCTTTTTATTAAGGATAGTTTTCTTCTAAATTGTATTCCTTAATTGTTTGGAGAGAACTTGTGTGGCTGGGCTAGATGTACAGTTACCTAGTGAGGTTGATCTAATCCTGATGCTGTCCTGTGCTATGTGTTATGTTTGATTTGACATACTAATTGCTTTCTGATGGACCTTGACTTTGCTTTTCTGTAAAATGTGTTCTATGTGGATATCTGTTGCAGACCCAAAAGGTGATTTTTTTTTTTTTTCAGCCTCATCCATTGTGCTAGCTTCTTTTAAAAATGGAGTCGGCTTTATATAATCTTAAAGACTTTCCCTTTTTTCATCAGTGTCCCTTTCATAATTAGGTTAACATTCTTGTGAATGATAAATCAATTCACCATGAAATAAGTAAACAAGGTCAAGAGTTTTCATTCCTCTCTTTCTTTTGGCTACAAATTACTCTCTTTTCCTTTTGCAGCTGTGGCTGTCAGTACAGTTCCCCTATGTTATTTTTCGAGTGCTTCCGAATTCACCAGTCCATATATGTAGTAGAAATGCATAGAGAGATTCCAAGATGCTTCCTTATAAAATATCTGTGACAAAGGAAAAAGAAGTTACCCTGAGCTGAGCTCAAGATCCTACCCTCAATTGCTGCTGCTGCATCCAGAGTAGGGTGGAAGTAACAGTAGAAATCAGAGAGCCATAGGCACTTACATCTGTCAGTGCTTTCAGGACCCGTTTTTTAGATACCCCAGTATGGGCTTCACTGATGGCAAGGAAGTTCAAGAGGAACTTCCAGTAAGGCAATCAGATTGAGTTCAGTAAGGCAGCAAGATTTCTGTTTACAATTTGTGGTGCCTTCTCATCCAAGATGGCCTGGGATTACTAATGTCCTGGAACGATTGTACACACATGGCTTACTAGTTGAATGATGCGTATGTTTTTGTGTTTGTTATGGTGTTTTTGTCAGGGTGTTCGAGAGTAGCTTCTGTATCTTGTCGAGTGTCATCATCTCTGCCATCTAAGGTAAAATATTTTACTGGTTTAAATTCCTCTCAGTTTGGGACTTGGGAAAGGAGAAGAGAGGGAGTGAATCTGATACCAGTCAGACCTCCAGCTTTCCCATCTCTCACATCAGTTAGTGGAGCTGAAAAGATTCCTACCATCTGGTTGGGATATGTACTCAGCAGCTGCAAAGTGACCACATTACAAAGGTATGTTCTGTGCACCAGTACATTTAAGTATAGGGATTTTTCTTGAGTGGGAATTGCCTAATGAACTACTTTTGCTTCAGCATGGTTCTCTTGATTTGGGACATATTTTGTACATTTTCTTCCTTTTAACTAAGCTGGAATTTATGTGCCATATGTAAAGACTGAAATTTCAACGTTCTGCTCTTGTATAAGGCCGTTTTGTCACTCTACATTTTGCTTTTATCTAAACAGATTTATCCCTTAAACTGTTTTTTTATTTCACGTTAGTGACTGTACTATGCAGTGAATTAAGAAGCAGGGTTTTTCTCCCCCAATTTGGTGAAAACTATTATCTCAGTAGGTTGTTAGCCTCTTGGTTAGTTAAAAAGTACTAATTTAATGTGGAGGATGTGGTCTCTAGAGCAAAATAATAGCTGCCTGGGGCTCACTTGGGTACTGCATTGCAGATTAACAGTTCTTTGAATTTCTGCAACTACATTTCTTGTACAAAATTTCACGTGTGACACCTTAGCATGTACTATGTCACAAATTGTGCACATGCTAGATTTGGTTAGCAATCCCTTCTTACAGACTGTAGCCTTTTTTTGAAGCTAAAAGGATGAGGCTGTTATGCACACTTGCCATTTTTAGTGTTTACCATGCCAGGTACCTTGCTCCTCAGACGTGATGAGGTCTTGCTTTGCAGTTATTACACAACTTCCACTTGAATTGAACTTTAAAAAAAAAAAAAAATTGCGGTAACTATGGGTGAAAAAACACATATGGAGAAGTAACAAAGATAAATGTGCTGTTCTTCATCAAGGCAGTAAGAGACTATATGAAAACAGTTTGCCAAAGTTCTTTTGGCAAAAAGCAGACCTGGGGACTCTCAGATGGGCTGGCCTCGGTCTATTGCGAGCCTTGATGCTTCCTAGTGCTGTTTCCTTACCTACAGCCCTTTTGTCACCTTCCTTCACATGCAGACTCTTGTGTCCCCTCTCGGCCTTCTGCTCTGGACAGCTTTTTGTTTTCAGTATGGGGTGTTTATTCTGGAATGGCTTAACCCAGCAAGACTAAATGTGTCACTCGCTTGCTTTCACTGCGAGATGAGTTTTCTGGAGACAAACGGAGAGGCTGCAGTGCCAGGAATCAGGGTGCTGGTTTGTCTTTGTGAAGCACTTGCTGTGGTGTGGTGGCTCACTGGCTGATGCACCAAGAAGTGTAACATGGTTTTGTAATGAGCATAGCTTAAAGCTGTTGTATAACATGGAAAGTATTTTTACTGCTTTCCCCTGTTTCAGATTTTGACATTGACCCTTCTCTAATACGGTTAAATAACACAGAAGTAATTGAACATTAATGTATTATAGTGTTAAAGCAATTATTTTGTCCATATCTCATCCGATTAGCAGGGAAATGAGTAGAGTTTTCCAATACTATTTGTAATAGTTTGGCAGTGAGAATCAGCAGCATAGAATTAGATACCGTTACAGTGACATAGCAAGAGAAAAGATGAGCACTTAAGAGAAGCTGGGTATCTGTTGTTTGCTTCTGCCTTTCTTTGTTTTCCTTTGAAGAATTCATTTTCTACTGAAAAATGGAAACAATTCTAAAAAGCAGCAATGCATTTCTATTTGGTTTTCAGTTACAGAAGATATAAACATATTTTTTTGGAAAGCAGTATTGGTCATTTAAGTTAAATCATCCTGACCTGAAATATTGACACTTGAATTGCTATTCAGCTAATAGAAAGAACACCAGAAGAGTTGCAGTGTAGATAGGGCTTGTGAGTTTTGAATGGATTATCAAAATGTGAAACGTATGTTTTCCTGGGTTTTTTAGTCCTGTATTTCTCTGCAGACTGTTAGTTTATGCGCTAATTGTATAGAGCTGATTATCTGCTAGTTTTTGATTTTATTTTTTTTTTAAGAGGCCATCACAGTTCAAGTTTGTCCTAGCAAACACTTTAAGTGTTTGGAAGGAGGCTTTTTTATCTAATACCGTGTTTTACAAGGAGACGACTGATTACCAAAATAGGAATAGGATTTTTGTCTAAGTTATATCAAGTAGGCAATCAGTTTTGGATCTCTATTTTTCTGCATGGGTTGCTTAGAAAATACCATTTAAGCACATTTTTTATGTACTTGGATGTCTTATTTTTATTTTACTTTTTTTTTTTAATTTGTATGCCATGAGGAAATATGGGAAGCATTGTAACCTTTTGGCATTCAGGTGGCACGCTATAAATATCTGCATTTTGTAGATAAAACTGGAAATTACTTAGATATCTAAGGATTACTTTGATAGCAGTCATGACAAGTTGTTAATTAAAATGTGATATTATACTCTGCGGTTCTTCCAAAGGTGGTCACAAAGTTGTTTCATTGTAACTTGGGTTTTTAGAAAAGTAGCTCCTTTTTTCATGTTACTATCATTCTGCTAAACGCAGAGTAAAAATTATTATGCAAATAAGATTAAGTCTTAAGCTTTGTGTGTGTTTCTGCAGATATGAACAATGTTTCTGGCTTTTAAACTTTGCCTGGTTCTATAGCAAATGTGTTATTCTAATGTTATTCCATATGAAATAGAATGTAGTTCTAGAAACTTCCATGTCTGGAAAAAACTGAAGGTTGGTTATCCTGTTGGGAAGAAGGCTTTTCCATACATTTTGTG
Source organism: Oxyruncus cristatus (assembly GCA_013399855.1). NCBI lineage: Eukaryota > Metazoa > Chordata > Aves > Passeriformes > Cotingidae > Oxyruncus > Oxyruncus cristatus. The sequence goes on from VXAY01004461.1 coordinate 2,020,739, forward strand.
AAGGTTTTTCAATCAACTTTAGTAGTACATTGTGTATCTGCAGCCTTCTGTGCCTAGCCTTAGTAAAGAGAAACTGAAAGGCTTTTTACACGGCTTGTTTACTCACTGAAAATGGGGCAAAACCTCTTTAAATAGAGTTCAGTAACCTCATTTTAACATATACGTCTACCTCCATATGCTAAATGAAATGCAGCTAGGCTGTCAATACTAATTGGCCACAGTTAAAAATGAGTTGCTTGAGCCATATTAAACAATTTGCAAGCTGATCCCTAACATAATTCTGAGCAGCTGCATACAGGGCCTGATTGAGCCTCCTCACAAGTCTAACATGTTTTTACATTTAAATTGGAGCTGATATTCTCCGTGAGTGATATTTAAAGGTGTCTGCTCAAGTCCTGGTCTGAGTCTGAACCATTTCCTTGTAACTATTTTTTTGTTTTTCCAAGATGCTCTGATACTTATATTTCAATGTACAAAGAAATAAATATATGCAATATAGCATAATGTATGTGAAGTGCTATTGAGAATCTTTACAAATATCGGCATAAAGTTAGTCTGCTAGAAGGCTTAATTGATGGTTAGAATTTTGGGGCTATAAAAATGCAAGTCCATTTTGGTGACGTAAAGGATGGGTTATTTCTAAATGTAGCATTACATGGCAGTTTGTGCCATTACTCTGTGCCATTACAATCAACTGTTCCTGATCAGTTATCTTAAGCTGGCTTATTTTTTAATTCAATTTATGCATAATTGCAATCGGTCACTTCTAAGACATCTTCAAGGGAAAACATCTTTGCTTTGGTAGTCTTCATTCTTGTCAGGCACCAGCCTCAGAACGCACTGAATACAGTCACTCAGCTCTGCCCTCATGTGAAAGTCTGTCAGATCCCAGTGTTCTGGCTCCTGTGTCAGCACCACTTAGGTTTCCATTCCATGTGCAGCTTTTAACAGAGGCTACAAAAAGCTGCAGAACCACAGCCCCCTACTGACGTACAAAGTTCCCTGCTGCAACAAGTCACAAAAGGAATAGTTACACATGCCATGCTGTTATAACTTTTTCATGTCTACGGTAGTGGTGTTAATTTTAGATTTTGAGAAAACATCACTGTTACTCTGTGTGGTAGTTTCTGTATATGAGCTTGCACTTTCTCTTTGCCCAGGGTAGCAGTCAGCTGTAGACAATATTCTGTTGCTCCTCTTAGCAAATATGATGATACTGCTTTCTCTGAGATGAACACAGGCAGCTGCCTATCCCAGATATTTCAATGCTCCAACATCAAACTTACTTCATCACAGAGGTATTGAGGACTGCATATAGCTGTCATACCACGACACAGAGATCATATCAGAACCTCCATAATATTCATCACCTTAATATTGAGCTTGTTGTAGAAACCACCCACTCTTCAGCTGCTAGGCTTATTTTTCACAGTGTTTTGGATTGTTTTTCTTTTTTTTTCCCCTTAACTGCTTCCATGCCTTATTCTGGCTGTTGAGTAGGCCAGGTATGCAGGACACTTCCACGTACATAGTGCTCATACTTCTATACTACTTCACTTAAAAGCTGCATGCTTGTTCAGGGTCTGTTTGCAGTCCTATTGCCCAGTTCAGTAGAAACCATTTCAGAACTGCCATGTCTTCACTGTCATCCCTAAATTTCTCATAAAACTAGTTCAGAAATAGTTTTCTCCAGTGCTCATTATCTGAGGTGGCTTTGTTAGCTTGAACAAATTGATAAGTGTCTCTTGGGTCTTGTGATAATGAAACCAAACTCATCAGGCTTACTGAAGAGGGAAGTTCATGACAACTAAATAATGCTTCATGAAGCCACCTGATGTCTGGCTATTAAGTTAAGTTAAAATTAGCAAGTCATGGCAAATTCAAGCTGGCTCACCCCTCTTAGAGTGGATTTCTTCATGGTATGAGTGAGTAAATCTATACTGCATGCAGCATATCTGTTTATATAGCAGTGGTTTTGAGCTAGTAAGCCCTGCTGTATCCCAGTTGCTCTACATGGTGATAGTTTTTCCTCTGCAGCTGTGATACCTGCAGAAGGCTTGCACTTGCAGATGAATGAAAGCAGTTTTTGCCTGTCTTTTGTTCTCACCATAGTGTTTTCAGTTTCACTTAGACTGTGACTTCTGAACAGCTTTATATGATGCTGAACAAGAAGTTCAGGAGTTCAACCTCTGAGATGGAACAAGATCCTATTTTTCTCTGAAATATGTATGTAGCAATGAATACTCAGTCTCTTTAAGCGAAGTATATGCTTTCAGTTAACCTGGGATGGTGAAACCTAGCACTGTGCTAAGAGGCTTATTAAAACATCTAATAACAATGATTCATTGAGAGAAAGCTTTGAAACAGTTGAGGTGCAAAAAAATGGAGGGGTTGTGTACCTATTGTATGTATCAGAAATTTTCTGTGCTTGTATATATATTCTTTTTAGGGTGAGGATTACTTGGGTTCTTACATCTATTCAAGTAAAGTCCACAGTTGTGACTTATTCTACGAAAGCCATGTTTTCTGATCATGACACTGTACAGTAAGACATTGCATTTTTAGTTGCGGCATTTCAGAAGTTTAGTGTTTGTCTCTGAGCTGAAGTACATTAGAGCTTCAAATGTAGTCTAAATAATCTGTAATTCAGGTTGAAGTGATGGGAAATTAGTTCAAATCAAGCTCCCTCCCACTCTTGGATTTCTAATTTTAATGGAATAATCAAATGGGTTAAGCTGTAAATGCTTCTCGGAAGTTTTCAAGGATAATGTGCTAAGTGTACTTGCAGGTTGGCTGCAGTATTAACTAATGCCTTTGGGGGTGACTTGAAAGAGAATATGTAGATTAGTGTCCTAGTATTTTTTCATAAAAGCTGACTGTTTCTGTTTGGAAATGCAGGCTGCAAAAAAACCTGTATCACTTCTCTTATTTAAAAAAAAAAAAAAAAAAAAAAAAAAATTAAAACTCCTTCTACCAGTTCAGCAGGTATTTCCAGATGAAATAGTGAGTATATCTTCAGAGCTGTCTCATTCTATTTTAAAAGCCATTTGGACAAACAGCAAGCTGCATTGATGAAGAAAACCTGTCCACACCTCTTCAAAGCTGTCTCTGTGTGTCAGAAAGAAACTAAATCAGCTTGGCCAGAGTGGGAGTGAGTTTTAGCAGTAAATGACACTTTATCCTGATTTGTTACCTGGGAATCCCATTGCTTACTAGGTTTGGGCCATCAGTATCCTATCCTCTATAAAATTCTCATGAAGATGAATGCTGCAATAGATGTGTTCAGCATCCATACATTTTCTTTGTGTTTTATAAGTGGAATGTATCATGTAGATGCTGTTAAGAGGGCATTTGAAAATATTTTGATCAAAAAATTATTGTAAAATGACATTTATGTCCAAAGAAAGCTTGCTCTGAGGTAATGATTAAGAAGCAATACAAGCAGACTAAGTATTTCTATGCTAAGTGATTTTTACCCAGATTTCTGTTTTATAACAAATAATATAAAACCAAATTCGGAGCTCAGAAATTGTCTAATTCCATGATACTAACATACTGATATCATGCTGCCCTTAGCTGTTCATTAGCATCTTCCTACAGATGTCTCCCCTTGGCAGTGAGATGTCAGAAAAGATCACTCAGAGCCTGGGCTCTGTGCCCTCTCAAATTGCCATGTGTCATTTTTAATAGTATGTTAAGATTTTTAACTTAATATGTCAGTGGTATTTTGTGACAATATTTAAACAACTTGTGCGGGTGTTCTTTCATTAGCAAATTATATTAATTTACGTTCAAAAGAAATCTAGATTGTGTGTGTCCCTTGCTCAATCTCTAGGAATAAGAAGAAAGTTATGACAACTTCTGGCAAAACTGTTCCTCAGTTAATAGCCAGACTGACCGTTCTTAGTCTTGCAAAATCCTAAGACAAAGCTGTTCCTTGCTGCATTTCAGCAAAATAGATTTTATTTGAAGTATAAAAAATAGCTTTGAGAACAAAAAGTGTGATACAGAACAAGGTTGAGCAGTACTACTGTGGACTGTTAAAAACGCTTAACCTATTGCTGTAATGGTTTACGAGGTGAGAGCTGTACTGACACATGCATGCAGCAAACTGAAATCCCTGAACTGTCAGCCTGTGTTAAACAAAAAGGGCATAGGTATGGATACTTCTAGTCTTTACCAGTCTTTGTTGGCTAGGAAAAATTAGTGATGTTAGTCTTTGTTCATTTTGCACACCTGAAAGGTAATTTCTCTGCATGAAAGTTCATCAAAGGTGTATAAGAATTTTCTCCTTGCTCCTTTTCCTTCCCTCTGAGTTCCTGTACAGTGGTATTCTATTTGTATAGCATCAACAGACTCTCGGGGTAGTTGGGTGTCTCGGGGTAGTTGGGTAGTTGGATGTTTAGACAGTGCTTATCTCTACAAAAAGTGTGTAACAGAATTTGAGTGCAACAGGCTGTTATCTGGGGATTCACTCACTGCCTTCTTTAAGGTGAAGGTTTGCCTGAGGTGAAATCAGGACTCTTAGTAAAGTGGAACGTGAGCGTGCAGCTTGAGTTTCCGTTCCGTTACAGGTATTTTGGTTTTGTTTTCTGAGATTTGCTGGTACTTCTAACAGAACTTCTCCAAGCCATTGTTCGGTTTCTTGTTGGGTCTTCTACTACTCAGGTTGTGGCTACACATTTAATAGAGGTGCTCATCCAAAGTCTATTTCCAGCAGTTTATTCCTGCTGTCATGTACTTCTATGACTTGTGTGTTAGTGTAGACATAAAATGAAGTGGAACAGGGAAGTGGTGCAGCTAGGTAATAACCCAGCTTTAAAAAGTAGTTGAAAGTAACTAAGCTACTGCTGTCACGGAGATGTTGCATCAGTCTAGCAGCAGGATGTTTAAAGTATCAATCCTGCCTTCTTGCTTCTGTTTATATCGCAAGACTAGGAAACCCTGTAGTTAAATTTAAACCTACTTATTTGTTGAAGGTGTACTCACTCATGTTTCTGCTTGATGATGGGTAGAGTTACACAGGGGAGGGGAAAAAAGCCTTTGGATAAATCTAATTAAATTTGTTTTCCCTTTTGGTGCTCAGTTTTTGTTGTGTAATTTCAATGTTCCTATCCTGGCTCTCTGAGAAAAAGCAAATTAGAAGCTTTGAATTTGTGAAAATAAGACTGAATTCCAGCATGCAACTTCCCCCATTTTTTTTAAATTCATAGTCTTTATTTTTATTTCCATTATCATTAAAGTATCAGCTTTTCAGAGATCAGAAATGATCTGTTTGTTTTCTAAATGTTTAAAGTTTAATAGTTGATTGCCTGTCCTAATAGAAAAGGCCATGCTGTAGTAAAACTCATGCTTAGAACACCACCAAGATCCAAACTAGTGTTTTCTTTAAAAAAAAAAAAAGCACCCTTTCAGTCTCATGGCAGCTCATTTATGATGGTGACAAGAGTTCAGCATCTGTCAACAACAGCATGAGAGTGTTAAAGGACGGAGGCAGACCATTCCCAAAGGTGCACAGTGGTGGGACAGGAGGCAGCAGACACAAATTGCAACATGGATTACTTGGACTGTACACAATGAAAAAATCTCTTCATCTCAAGGGTAATCAAACTTTGGAACAGGTTTCCCAGAGTGGTCCTAGATCTTCATATTTGAAGATACTCAAACCACTCCTGGGCAAAGCCTTGAGTAACCTTTATGGAAGTGGTCTGGCTTCAAGCAGGGATGTGGATCAGGTGACCTTCAGAATTCCCTTCCAACTTAAATTATTCTGTGATTCTAGGTATTTACAGACTAATTCAGTTGTCCCATTGGGTGTTTTTTTAAAAAGAATTGGGTAATTGAAATAGAAAAAGCAATTCTGCATAGTGAAAATGCTGAGCTCTAATGGTTTCCATTTCCTTCAAGCTTGCAAGTATTGAGCAGGTTTACTAAACAAATCCTGTGATTTTTTTTTTTTCAGCAAGGAAACGATTACTGAAGAATGTGCAGTTTGAGTATATAGATGTATAGGTCTTTTTCTGACCAGCTTTTGTTTCAGCAGAATGCATTCTAATTTAAATGTAGTCATCCAGGACATAAAAGCTGATCTCCAAATAAATTATATGTGAAATAAATGTCATAGAAGCTTTTTTCCTAGGGTTTGGTAATATTCCTTAAACAGTTTACAGCAATTGTTTTCCAATCTATCAAAGTAGGTAGAACGACACTGCCAGACTTGATATCCCAACTTGAAGCACGCGTTTATCAAAATCAGGATAATATAGAGATAGTTTTCAGTGTATGGATATTTAAACAGAGGAAAAATGGGGGGGGATTAATTATGAACAAGACTAATTTTTTGTTACACTTCTGATTTTACTGATTTATCACCTGCCCAGATGAGCCAGTGGTGATTGTGATAGAGAACAGTGAAAAATGCATTTTTCCCTGTGTTTGAGACAAAGGGGTGTTGAAGAACATGTATAAATGCATATTATGTTCCTGTAAAAGTCAGACATTTGAAAGAAGGAAAAATGCTCTAATACCAGAGAAAAATAATAGATGAAACAGAATGTGATAGGTAAGTTCTTCTGAGGTTACTTGGAAGAAATGGGACTAAGTTACATCACACATTCTCCCTTAAATTTTATGTACTGAGGGACAACTTAACCTAATTCAGGCAGTTTGTCCTTCCAGTGACATCTTTGTATAAGAAAATGGGTTTTTTTTCAAAGGGACTTATATTCATCCTGAATCTCTTAATACAGACTAAGTGTATTGTAGGAAAGTTTAATTGTTCGCACACATTATGTCATATCATCACCTCTTAAAAGCATGCTAAAATACCTTCTAGCTTTTTTGAAGACATGGATGGTAATATCTTGCTCCTCAGTTAACTGTACCTAAACATTTGGGTAGTAAAAATATACCTAGAAAAGCTTTTCAATTCATTGAGGAAAAAATGAAAATTTTCATATACAGAATTAAAAATTAGGCTCAAAGGTAAGTTAAAAATTATTATACTTTTCCATATTTGGAAAAAACATTCATGATCTCAAACTCCAGGGGTTCTTTTCTGTCCAGTAAGGTCATGGTGCAGCCCATAGTTGTTTGTAGCTATGGAAGTGACCTGAAAAGCAGTTTGCTGCTGAGGAGGCAGCGTTCTGTTCCCCCTTGTCAGCAGAGGATTGCTTCCCTGCAAAGAACCTCAGGACAAACCTTTTCCAACTACTTGCTTTTTGTCTTACGTAAAGCCAGAACTTTTCATAAGTAATGGTCAGTAACAGACTGAAAACACATTCTTTCTTTGAAGGGTGGCTGTAGATCATCCTCTTACGCACTGGCCTTTAACTTACGTAGTTGGAGCCTTTTCTGGAATTTTGGCATGGATATTTTCAGCAGTCTAAATTGAAGAATCATTGCATTTAGCAACCAGGGAGCTCTTATTTCTGCTAGGCTATCGTCATTATTTTAGAAATGTTGCAACCAGAGAAGCAGAAGGCTCCATACTTGCTGCCTCTAGTGGGCTCAGGCTGTCCCTCCTTTCCATCCCAGTCATAAGCTGATGTACAGACAAGGCAGAGTTGAAATGCTGTCCTTGTTTTTCAGTGATTCCCATGAAGTCTGTCCTCCTAGATGGGTGAACAGCTGGTAGTTATTGTGGTAGTTTTTACTTTATCTTGGATTTTACCATTTAAAAAAATTACAGTGTAGATTTACAGGTCTATTACTCTTTAATGATCTTTTGGCAGAGGATTTCTTTTGAAAACAGAATAAAGGAAAGGAAGATTAGAGTTATGGATGGCTTTATAATTGGATAAAGCGATAGCTTCCAGGCTGCAGCAGTGTCACTGACTCAGGAAGGCTCTGGAGAAACCGTGTATTGCCACCCTTGAGACATTTTCTCATTAGAGACTTTGGATTAAAAAACTGTTGTGAATCTTACAATTAGTAACTTTTAGTCCATGTGAATTTAATTGATATTTCACAAATTGTTAGTTAGGAATGGGCTTTTTTTCTAGTTCCAACATCAGTAAGTGTTACCAATTTAATTTAAGACTACAATTTTCATTATACTAATAATCATAAAGTCATAGAATGGTTTGGGTTGGAAGGGACTTAAAGATCATCTAATTCCAACCTCCCTGCCATGGGCAGGGACACCTTTCACTAGGCCAGGATTATCAAAGCCCCATCCAGTCTGGCCTTCAACACTTCCAGGGATGGTATATCCACAGCTTCCCTGGGCAACCAGTTTCAATGTTTCACCACCCTCACAGTAAAGAATATCTTCTTGGTATGTAATCTAAATCTATCCTGCTTCAGCTTAAAGCCATTCCCCCTCATTCTATAATAATGTTAATGTTTTAGAAGGACTGCCTGCCTAGAGTCCTTAAGTAAGCACTTGAGGCATCCTAATTACCAAGGAAGGACTGCACCTCATGTTTCTTTTAGCAGTTTCAAGTTCTGACCATAGAACTTGTTAATGTTCTTAAGAATGGTTATGAATTTTCTACTCAAATCTAGGGATGTATTTCTAGGTGGGAAATTCAAAGTTACTCAGAACTTTTCAATGGTGTTCTTTGAAGAATTAGGTCTCAATCATGAGCAAGGATACAGGATCATTATTAGTGTTGCATTTTAGTAATAATATTGGTATGTAATCTCTAAGTGACATTTTATTTCGTTCTAGTCAAAGTACTAACTGCAGTAGTAAAACCCAAATGTAGTGAATTGTACAGCTGTAGTCACAGTTACCATACCTTTTCATTTGCAAAAGTTAAGTGGTCAAATTAATACAGACGATGTGTTTGGTTTTCCTTCCTGCAGTATCTGCCTTTTGGGAACACGCTCTATTGCCCAGGGCTGCAATTAAAATGTGTGCAGGCGTTGTAGCCAGTGCTGTCAGCAGTGTTGTGAACTCCAGCTATTGGGGCTGTATTGCCTCTGCTCATTTCCCAGCAGGGTCTCAGTGCAGCCTCCAGGAACTGCAGTGGGAGCTCCTCGAAGTAACTTGCACATGGTGTTTTTAAATTGCTGTTTTTTCAGATTTGAGCATAGCAACTATGCTCAGCATTGAGCTAAGGCTTAAAGCTTTTTCTTCTCACATAATTGCTTTTCATCCTAGAACTGGTAGGCCTGATTTTCAGTATAACTCAGAAATCTGTTTACTGCCTAAACTAAAAAAAGCTGTACATGGTTAATGCCCCTTCACAGAGGAAAAAGGCAATTATCTCCCACTCAAAAATAGACCACAAGAAAAGCAAGATGAATCATATAATGTATATAATATTTATAGATAAACTTCTTCCTTACAGTTTGAGGTATGTATTAAAAGAAATCGGTATTGGTCATGTTCATGGTGTAGGTTTATGATCCAGAACAGGAACACTGAGAGTCGGACTTACTCAGATAGTTGAAACAGCATTGAAGGAAATGCAGTGCAGATTAAGCTAGTGAAATTTGAATTTATGCACAAAACACCTGTTTACCTTTTTTAGTCTTGTATTTGTTTGCAGAGCATCCATTTACTCACTAATTTTATGGGGCTGGTGGTCTGCTGGCTTTTATGTTTAGTAACTGCTAAGAGAGCATCACTGTCCCTGGTACCAAACACAGCAGTATTTTAAAGTATCTCTAAAGAGTATGTTAACACTGTGTTTTACATGAAGATACCTGTAATTACTGGTGTACTTGGGTGTACATCTGATTTTCATTTTGAAGTTATTTTCTATTATTTTATATGCAGTGGGGGAAATAGAAGGTATTGAAATATAGAAACCTTTTGGCACATTCAGATGGCAGATTATGTTAGTTTTTTCAAGTTTGTCCTAAGATGAAATGTATTCAATGCAATCTCAAATATATGCTCGGGACATGCAGGTTTCATACTGAAATGGAGCTGATTTTTAGCTGTGCTTACTGTCAATACAAGTTCAATTGTTTCCATTGCTAACAATGAACAGTCATTTTTGTGGCAGTAGAAACAGACCTAACGAACTCTTTGTAAATATTTGAGGGGTTTTTCTGGTTTTCCCTTAATTTAAATGATCAGTGAGAGCAAAGGTCTTTTTGGAAAGACTGTGGAGGGGGCAGAAGTGTGTATTTTCTGTGCAGACCTGGAGCACAAAATTAACAGCTGTTTATCAAACCTATTCCTTGTTGTAGAATTTTCCCTAATTCCAGTAAACCATTGTTTCAGACTGTTGTATGACTTTTGAGATCATTGGAGTAGTGTTGTCCTGCTGCTAAGGTAGCTTCTCAATTCTATGAAAACTTGGATTTTTAAGTACTTGCTAGTTGAAAAACAAGAATTCAAGTTTATTCACGCCTTCTTTTCTTTTTCTAATATACCATTTGCATTACTGCTTATGTACTTGCTACTTCCAGAAAAATTTTAAGGCATCATTATAGGTTTCTGTCATATCCATAAATACTGTATCAAAACATTGCCTGTAACTCGTCTTTATAACAAATTGAGGTTGCTTATGACAGTTTGTTTTTTGGCATTTTCTTGGAGTCTTGATTCATTTTGAGTGTGTAAACTCAAACTCAACTTCTGGAGTAAAAAAAAAAAAAAAACACGTTTTCCCGCTGATCTGGTTCATTAATACTACAGAAGGCTTTGACTTTCTTTTTAACAAAGCTTTAGGTACTTTTCAGCTTGTAATCAGAGAATGAATCTGAAAATCTCTTTGAACTTTGGTCTTTGTCTGCATGAGTGTGTGCTCTGCTCCTCCTAAATGAGAAACAAAATAGCTTTATCAGCTGAGGATTCTTTCTGGCTTTTATAATTGGCTGTTTAAAAGAATCGTCAGGCTTTTCATTCTCTTGCTGAATTGAACAATTTTGTTATTTTTAAGGGATGAATCTTTTTTTTTTTTAATATTAATCGTTCTTGCTGGATTAAAAAAAGTCTTTATTTTAGAAATGACCACTATGGTAGCGTTTAAGCAGTAAGTATACCCTTGCTGTATCTTATCAGTAAGTTTTGGTGTTAGCTGGCATTTTGTTGTTAAGTGTTATATGTTCCATTTCTCCTAATCATATAAAATCATGTAAGCTGGCGTTGTAGTTGGTACTTGGTACATCAACATCTGTCATGTTCTGAACAAGATTAAGTTTCTTCATTCTTTGAAGTTTAAATAAATAAGTTAGTTAGATGCCTGGATAGATAGTTGGTGCTTAGATGTTAATGCACTTTTTTTACCTTTTAATTTTTTCAAGTGTGAAGGGCTTAAATCTCACTGCCTTAATGAGAACATGGTTTGTTTTCCATTTCTTTTGAGTATTGTGGAAGATGAAGATGTAAAACTTGTATTTTTCAGCACATTTGCAGTTTAGTCAATAGTTTGACAGAGTCTGTATATTGGGTGCCTTTCTAGTTAAATTAGTTTGTAAGGACCGTCCTACACTGTTTGCATATGCAATGATTTTCAAAATTTACCGTATTTCTGTGACTTATACACGCATTTTATGTGGCCTTTCAGAGAAACAACTAACTTAGTAATTCTAATACTAAATGGCAATTCAGAGTTCAAATGGATAATGTTGTCATTGTGCAGAATGAAAGAAAAACAGACATGACAATAACTAGGCTGCTAGTCTGTCAGAACTGTTCACACAAAGTAGATTTTAGAAGACTATAAAACTTAACAGAGGAGTATCTGTAACACTGAATGTCTATCAGCCTAACTTTGGCCTTTGAAAACCTTAACATATTTAGTAGTGAGAACGTAGTTTTAAACGTAAGACTTTCTGAAAAAGTATTGCTTTTGGAATAAAGTAGTGTAACTTTAAATTTTAAAGACTTGCTGGAAAGGAGTTGTTAGAGCTGTAGATCTGTGCTGCCATTTGGCTGTTATGTTGGCTACCTTGAGTGTCTCCTACCAAAACTATACAGGCAATGTCTCCCTGCCATCCCATCCCAAACTGTAATACTTAAACACTTGAGACTTTCTCTGTATTCTCTACACACTGAATAATCCCTATGACGCTTTTCTCACGGGTTCACTGCTGGCTCATCTCTAGCAGTCTTTTCGGCCTCCCTGACCCTAGATTGCATTCCATGGTTCTTATTTTCTGTGCATACGACAACTTCTGCTAATAGGAAAAGGAAAAAAAAAAACACCACATTTTTGGACCAGTGTAATTTTAATTCACATAATAATTCCTATGGTTTCTACCTGAAACTGTCATCTGTGTTCAGATGCACTAAGCTGGTATGCGATTCCATTTTTATTATGCTTTCTGTGCGGCTTTCACAGTCAAAGAGTTGGGCAATAACATTTCAGGTAGTGAAAATGTACCAAAACAAGGGCAAATAGAGGAACAGCTTAAATTGTAGATCTAAGAAGCTTGCAAGTTACTTTTCATTTTGTGTAGAAATCATTCCAGACAAGGATAGTATAGCCTGGATTTTTAAATCCAGTTTTAGCTTGAGTTGTAGGACTCTGAAACAAATAGATATTTGAAGAAATAGTTTTTCACAAGTATACCTTGTAATGAGTTTGATAAACAGAGGGCAGCTTTGACTCTTGGTCCATGTTCATATGCAGAGTTTTTCTTCATGATAAAGCCAGGTGTGGATTACTAGGAACAGAGTAATTGTGAAGCAAATTTTAACTTGTGCTAAGATAAGCTGCTTCTAAGAAAAATTCTTGAATATCAGTAGAGAAATACTCACACATAGTTTGTTTCTATGTCATCTACTGTTCACAAAAATAGACTATGAGAACTTCACCTATGTTTTCTCATGTTTTTGTCTGTTTCTGAAGATTGAATGCTATCTCAAAGAGAATATAACCTTTTGAAGCTTGTCAGGGTGGCTCATGAGTATGATTTGCTTTCAGTGATTTCAGCAGATCCAGACCTGTCAGAACAAATTTGTATCTTTTTAGAGGATTATCAAATCTTGTGCTAACTTTTCAGAAGCAAAGGCCAAACAATTATTTAACTAAATATATAAACCTTTTGATAGATTTACCCTTTTTAATTATCACAAGCAGACAATCTGTTTAAAATGGGGTTTGTCCATTGTTTCATTTATACTGTATTACTTAGGAATAGACTTCTTTAAAGTTATATAGGCATCAAGGAATACCTGTAAATGTAAGAACACTTATTAGAGATTTTAATATGCCCAAATGATTCTATATGTTATGATAATATAAAGTGTATGTAATAGAAAATACGCATCAACATGTTACAATAGTATAAAATATCTATCCCTTTAATTTCAAAAGACAGCACTCCTTTTATAATAGTTTCTTGTGTTACTATATCATGTATGTGAGGATAAATGTATTTGTCTTAAGCTAAGCATAAACTGAATATATTCAATTTGAACAGAATATTGCCAGAGTTGTTACATGGGGAAGGCCAAGGAAAGTTGAGGCATATTCTTAATGATTATTAAAGAGCAACCCAATTATTATGACAGATTGATACAGAGTAGTTTGCTAGAAGATACACTCTCTGCTCTTTGGCAGGTGGATGACATCTTGGGAGAAGGCAGTGATGAAAGTGATAGTGAAAAAAAAAAGCCAGAAGAGGAAGGTGAAAAACCTCAAACTAGTGCAACAGAGACTCTAGGAAGGAAAACAGATCAGAGACCTGGATCATCATCATCATCATCAAGTGAAAGAAGCTTAACAGGCAGTATACCCAGGTATGAATTTTTCAAATATAAAAACAAGCATTAATGTTTTGTTGTGTTTGGGCACTATTCAGCATGCTTTTCAACAGTCCAATCCGTTGTTAACCTCTGTATGTAAGTAACTTTTTCTTGTAAATGTGAAATTGTCTTGCTTATTTCTGCAATGTTTTGGGATTGATTTAAGGAAATCATCTTAGTAAATGTCTGAGAACCAGCCTGTTCAGAAAGAACTGAAGTCTACTCAATTGTGCTTATTTTAAAGTAGTCTTGATCCTGGGTCAGATTTAGGACTGTGTCCCCTACAGTGTTACTTTAAGTAAAATTAAGCGTGATTTTTGGAAGCTATGGGTTTCTTTCATCCTGAATTTTTGAGATACTTTTATGTGGGTCATCGATAACGAGGTCCTTGAGATGCTTCTCTAGTCAAAGAAATTTAAACTTGCTAGTCTGTTCTTCAAAATTATTTCAGTGTCCCAGCATTGACTGACTGTTGAGTGATGTCTATCAACAAACTTGCTAGGAATTAGAACTTAATAAAGTGCTTCTTTTAATTATGTTAATGAATGGTTCTGACTTTACAGCCTGTTAATAGTTCTTAGGCCTAACAATTTAGAATTGCTGGAATCATCATCCTATACCACAAGGTGCTGAAAGTGCAAACATGACTTAGATGTGTGTTGTATTCCTTTCTACTCTCTAACCAAACTCTGTTCCCAGCTCTAAGAATTTAAGCTCTAATAGTTTTTCCTTAATGAGAATATAAGTAGTAGGACTTAAGTGACTTACATTATTTTAACTTTTCTGAGCTTTGTTCTAGCACACAAGGAAGGTATGAGAAAAACTGCCACAGAATGCTATATCTATAAAGATTTATGAGGAGATTTTGATGGGGGTAGCAATGTTTCCGTGTCAGGGGTTTATTGTAGAAGGAGCTACGTGGGAAGCTTGCACAGTCTTTTAGTTTATTGTGGGTCTTCCTGGTGGTTGTTCTTCAGAAAAAGTCAATCTAAAAAGCATGGGAATTTTAATATGTCTCAGATAGAAGAAAAATTCTCTCCTAAATAAAGTTTGGAAGAGGAAAGGCAAGTAGGTGATGAATGTTGTTAGAATATAATTTGAAGCAGCGAGTCATGGTGGTGGCATGTCACTGTTAATTCATGACAGTATTACTGTTGTGTTTCACTGTGTAGAAAATACAGCAATTTCTAAAAACCAAAGGGCAAAAAGAATCCTATTAAGGAATATTGCTAAATACTAATCTCTGTGTGATGTAAAAAGATACAGCAAGCCTATTTGTAATTAACTTGTATTCTATATACAGAACAGATTGTAAGTAAGCTTGGCAATACTTCTTCACTCAGAAGCTGTGTAGACATAGTAGTGTTATTCCTGGGATAAAGTCTTCGAGCAGCTTTTTAAGTAACTTTTCCAATTTTGACCTCTTAAGAGTTTCCTTGTCAGTTTGTTAAATTGCATCCAGGATTGAGCCTGAGTGGCATGCTGGAAAACACACAAAGTGCTGGTTCAGATGCTAATCTGGTAGGATTTAGATGCTATTTCCGGTAGGCAGGAAATACTGCTTGATAAGAAAGGAGCCAGTCATCCCAATGACATTTTAAGTTTGAAGCTTTAAATTGATGTTTTCGTGGTCAGTCAGTGTTGTATCTGCTAAAGAGATACTGTACAGGAAGGGTAATGTAAGAACAGTCTCTGAAAAACAAAAGATGAACAAGAGAAAAATTGTCCAGATACAATCCAGTACTCCTGTGTTCTGGCTCAGCTCATTCCTAGCAGAGATGAGGTCTGCAGAGGCTGTAGCTTTCTGGTAAGCATTGTTCCGTTGCACCTCTCCAGTGGTTATTGACACTGGAACCACAGCACTTACAAGACAAAATCTTGCACTTAAGTTTAATGTTAGTCTTCAGCCTTGAAATCTATCGAATACCTTGATCATTTCTCTGATTGGGGCCACTTCTGAAGTTCTCAAGCTTGGAGGAGAAAAACATAGTATTTGGGAAAACTTATAGCTACTAGGGGAGGGGAAATGCAGTATTTTTCCTACATCCACTGCTAGTTGGTAATCAAGGAAAATTGAACTCAGAGCCTCAGAAGTCCCTCAACTGTCTTTTCTGTGCCCATTTACTAGACTTTTAAAAGAAACTGTGATATTTTGATTCCCAAGTGTTTTCTTTCAAATATAATAGTACTTCCTTACAGCAGTCACTCTTGTAGAAGACAGAAGTTACAGTATTCCTTTCTTCTTAGTGACAAAAAAGACTGCTGCAGACTCCTGTGCAAAGTTTTGTTGATGACATCTTTCATCCTAATTGACCCAGTATATTCACTGTCACTGTAACTTTATTCCAGTTCCTGGTCTTTAGACACTCTGTTTTGAGAATCTTGGGACTTAAGTTTTTACAGCTGAGTGCTTCCCAGGCTGTCAGCCTTTCATTTGTTATAGTCTGGGATTTTTTTTCAACAACAATTTCACTGACAAACTATGCAAAACATATTAAGGAACTAAATGGTATATGGCCAAACACTTGTTGAAAGTACCTTTAATAGCCAACAGCACATCTCAAATATGGCTGATAAAATAATTGTACAAATTCAAGCATTCTTCCAAAGAATGCTGTTTTCTTACCCAAGCAACTCATTGCATTGTTTCACAAATAAAGTTGTAGTGTTGTCACACTATATAGTCTTCCAGAATTCCTTTCTAGATGATATGAATATACTGTTGTTTTGATCTAGAAAAGCTGAAGATCTAAATTTAGAAATACTGTTGGTTTAAACTCATCCTTTCCTGGATCACTTGTTGTATCAGCATCAAGTAATCTGTCTGTTAAAGAGCTGTGCAAGGTCACCCTAGAAAAAATACATTGTGTGAAGTTAATTTTAAGAATTAAATCTTAGCTCCTTTCCCTTGGAGTAGATTTTATTTCAGGGGACACTGAGTGATGGCTAACTGCAAAATGAAAGGGGATCAAAATTTCTGTATGTGGTCAGTGCTTGGATGTTCAAGAAAACATTACCCTTGATTCCAGAGTGAACAAAAAAAAAAGTAACCAATTATTTGCTGTTGCAGATAACCGGAAAATCTTGTTTGTCTGAAGAAAATTCAGCTTTATTTTGCTCTCATTGATATGTTTTCCCAAGTAATTGCTTCAGAGTTTGAATCTCTGTGATATGTGGTCATTCTAAACTACTCATGTTTCTGGAGCATTAGAGTTTTGCCATGCATAATAGTGAGGCACTTTTGAAAATCTCCTGTTCAGATTCCCTCTATAAAAATAGAGAAAATAACCATTGGAATGGTTATGACAGTGCAAGTCCTTCAACAGAGTGACTAGAAGATGGGAAGTTTTGTCTCCTCAACAATGAGGTTAAGCATGAATAGGTTTTCTTGTAAAATACTAAGTTATTCTGTAATGAAAACAGGAGATTATTACTATTGGAATTGGCCAGAACTGGAATATCAGCTCACTTCTAAAACTGCACCATGGTTCTGGCTGTGGGCCTGCCATGCCAGTGGTTGTGCTAATAGAGGAAAACATCTCATTTTAAAGACTGTGTTCCCTCAAAGCTTACTATGTCTATCTTTGTATTTCAGAGGCAGCATTTCAGTTAAGTGTTGGTGAATTAGGTTGAATCTTGCAGCTTGGTTAAGGGTTTTAAGATCACTGGAAGATCGCTGTTAAGATCGCTGGAAGAGTATAGGAAGCAAATATAGCCCATTTATTGATTTTGTCAATGGGATAATGAATCCCAAATCAATCAAAGTATGTTTGATAGGAGCAGATGATCGTTGTTGCTCCTTGATGTAATTTGGTAAATAAATGTAGTTTCCCTACTCAAATATTGCATTTTAATGAGCATCTCCCTGCATTTTAGTGAGATCCAGTATGTTTCCTTAACAAAGGAGGAAACCCACTCAGCCTTTGAAGAGACTGTATAATTACTGAGTAGGGGAAAAACAAAGACCTAAACTCTAAAAAATTAAAGATCCTTTGACAGGCAACCACCTCTTCTCCCAGTTGTGGGAAAGGCTTTGCCCTAAGAATTTGCAGTGATAAGTGGTATTTGTCAGCTTGAAGGTGCTTCCGTGGAAATAGCTTTTCTTAAGGTGGAGCAAGTAAAGGAAGCTCAGTATAGATGATGTGATGTCTCTGATTTTATAAATTATTACGCTTATGAAGATTCAAGTGTGTTTCACAGAGAGCAGCCCAAGTTTGTCTCTCATGATTAATCTAGTTCCTGTCTAATTCAACATTGTTGTAAATTAAACATCTGGGAGAAGAAAACATTCTTCAGATAATAAGACAATGTGGTTATTTTTTTACATAACTGAACAAAATTCTGACTGGATTTTTTTTGCAAGGTTGCCGCAGTTACTTTTTTCTTGGGTTTAAAACTTAACTTATATAGGAAGTCAAACACCTTGACTGGCCAGTGTGTTTCAAGTCTGTACAGTACTCTTGTGAAGAGTTCAAAGGCTATTCAGAGGGGTATTTTGAGGCCTTAAGAACTGAAACTCCCACCAACTTCATTTTCCTCAAAACTATTGATTGTGTTTAACTTCCAAAATAGAAATTTTTGTTCTTTCCTTGTGGCACAAATTTTTTTTGGTATAACAAATGTTTTCATAGTTATAGCAAGTTAGGAGCATGTTTAAATCACTGAATTTCCTTACATTTCTAACAGTTTGGAAGTAAATGGATTCCTTGATGTAGTCCACATAAGCAATTAAAAAATTATTGCAGTTTCAGTTAGGTTTTTTCCACGAAGCAATGGTGAAACACTCCAGACTGAAATCCATGATCAGCTTCTAAAGACAAGCACTCCTGTTGGCAGCACATCTTGCTGTTTTCACATGAGCCGGCTGTTCTGCAAAATTTTAATGTCATTTCTGTTTGGAAGTGATTTCGATGAAAACTCTTAAAATGGAAGAGGACTCTGGTCATGCAAAGCATAATTTGCTTCTGAACTTAAATATCATTATTGAATTAGAACTGTAAACATGAAATCTAAGTTTGGATTTAGGAATGTTTTTACTTGAAAGTTCTTGTGTTACCCAAAATTTCCACTTAAGAAAATCAGTACTGGGATAATAAAAGCTTTTTTAAGCCATTTTATTTAATGTTTTTTCTCTAAAGGTGTTTTTTGTGTGTCTAGTCCCAAGCACTCTACCCTCTGTGCTACATTGAATCAACAACTTCCTTTCACTATTTGCCAGCTAGAAAAGTGTAGATCCAGGTTCTAGAGGATTGAATAAATGGAAACAAGGGAAAAAAAAAAAAGAACTCAGAAGGCATTGTTAGATCCTTGTTATTAAACCATAAAAACACACAGGAAATGAGTGTTTGTATTTGATACTTTGCTTTTTCTCTTGACAGAAATATTTTTGAGTTTATGTATATACATTTTCTCATAAAGAAAATTTGATGTTGAAGTACCTGTACTGTATCTCTCCCCTTTTTCACCCCACTTATTCACACTGTTTCACTAGTATGTTAGAATCAGCATATATTCTCAGAATATTCCTAGTTATTTAGGGTTGTAATGAAATGCTTATGGTTATAAAATGTAACTCTGTGCATACAGTTGTCTTGTAAAAACATATGGTAGTGGTGTGAGGAGGTAGCAAAGAGCAACTGCATAATTATTAAACTGCAGCCTGGTAAAGGTTTTGTGGGGTTTTCTTTTCATGTGGGGTAAATACTTAAAATACTTATCCAACCCAAACTTTTTGCTGTTGTACCAAGTAGAAATCACACTGCTGTAGCACCTATGAGCCTATTAAATTCAAGATCCTTTTGGGCTTACTGAGATTAAAAGGGCTAAAAAGCAAACTAGGCAGAATGAGGGCTTTGGCAAGTGGTAAGCTGTTGTGGTGGAAGGCATTTGTCTTTGCAGAAATGGTCTTTTGGTAAACATTTTAATACGTGGGATCAGTAGAATTAAGTTGCTTGACACTGCCTTCTTGCATAACTCCATTTTACTGGCGTGTGACTTTGCCAGAAAAACTGTTAGAGCTAACTCTCAGACTTGCTCTGTGCTTTACACTTCATTGCTTTTGGAAGAATTAAGTAAAAAAGATTCAGCCGTTTAAGCTTATAGTATAAACTTATAAGTTTAATATGAAGGGAGGAGGAAAAAAAAGAAAGAAAAAACCTTACTAAATTTGCTGTATTGAAGAAAAAAAAAAAAGGAGGGGGGAAAAAAAAAGAAAAAGATGTGCATGGCTTGGTAACTCTTGATTTTGGAGTGTTGGATCTCAGTTGATACATTCTTTGTGTATGAAGGCTGTGCCTTTTTTAGGCCCTCTTGAAAACTGTCCAAATGTGGCAAAGTTCCAGGTATTGTGTTTCTCCCAACAGTTTGTTCGGCACATTTTAGCCCATCCCCATTTTATGTGATTAGTGAAGTAATGACAAGTATTTCCTGCTAGAGAAACTATAAAAGTTCTGTAATCCAGAATATTTAGGATTCTAAAGGTAAAGAGCTCTCCTGCAAAGCAGGTGTCCTTTAGCTGTAGTCTTTGATGTGGGTGGGATCTGACTAGTGACCACTTTCAGAGGTTCACTAGGGCTGCTTTAGTCAACCCCCAGATGCATCCTACCCACACTTCACCACATTCTTCAAGTTGTAAGAACACTGTTTCTTTTGACAATTAGTACTTTGGTTTCAGATACACTGCTTAGGTTGATTCTCAGATTTTTGTCTTTTTCTCTCAAATTCCTGGTAAAATGGTCACACTTCAAATACGTGTTTCCAAACCGGTCATTCTATCCCCACCACTCCTCAGAGGAAAAAGTAATTTGGGGAGATACTTTGTTTCAATGACTTTGAGTGTCTGCATCTGCTAAGGTAAATCCCACCCTTTGGTCCTTTCCTTTGTTATAAAGTACAAAAGATTGTTTTTAAGAGCAAGCTGTGCAAAGGATATTTATACTTGAAAAGTGTAGTTACAGACCATGCTTTGTTTCATTTGAGTAGCTTTTTCCATGGAAAGTAGATTTGATTGAAGTGAAATAACTGCCAAAGCTCTTAAGTGATTCTTTCCCTATAGCAGTCTTTATGATAAAGTTTCACTAAATACTGGGGAGTTACTCTGAGTGTGTCTTTACTCATTAATCTGTGGAGCTGTAACTGAAACCTAAAAATTAAGTGGATTTTTAATCAGAAAAGTTCAACAGTATTAGAATGTAATTGCAGGTGTCAAGACAAGTCACTGACAAACTCAACTGTTCCAGCATCATATTGGATGCATTTTATAACTATCAATGGAGAATTAAAAATGCAGTAGGAGGAATTGGAAGCTGGAAATATTACTCTTAAAACCACATCTATTTGCCAGCATCTTTCTATCACCCACTTTTCTTCAAGATGCAAATCATAGCACTCTTATGCTGTGGCCTCACAAATGATATAGTGGGTTGTGCTTCATTTGCAAGTGAAAGTAACATGGCAGTTTGCTAAGCCAGTCTTTCTTTTGAAAGACTATTTGAAGATGTTTTTACAATAGAGAAAATAACCATTGGAATGGTTATGACAGTGCAAGTCCTATAACAGTGACTAGAAGATGGGAGGTTTAGTCTCCTCTTTAATGAGGTTAAGCATGAATGGGTTTTCTTGTAAAATGCTAAGTTATTCTGTAATTAATTTAAAAGTATTACAGAATATAGGTTTAAGCTCACTGGTAAGAGAAACCACTTGCTTTTTCTATTCCGGTTATTAGAGCAAAATGGGAGATCCAGTGTGACTTCTGCCCTGAGGGAGCTGTTAGCTGCAGGCAGTGCTTGTCTGTGTGTTTTCTCAGAGGGGAAAGGGCAGGGCAGAGGGTTGGTTTTTTACCTCCACCATATTAAGATCATCTTGTTAGAATAAAATTACTTTTCATGTCTGTGGGAACCAGAAGAACTATGAGGCCTGTTTGTTACTCATGGCCCAGAAAATAAGTTACTATGCTGATCACTTGCTGTTCTTCAGTGTCTCCTCGATCAGAAAGTTATCAGTTATCTTGTGTTCAAGAGCAGTATTGTTGCAGGCGAGTCATTTAGTCAAGCAAGGAAAAAGAAGTGCTTCCTGTGGGGAGCGACTACACAATTCAGTTTTCTTTTTCAGCTTGATATTCTCATGTATTTCCACTGGGGAGACACCTACTTTCTAAAAAGGCTACCAAACACAGTTTATCTGGAGCTTAATGTTTTGCTCTTCAGCAAGGTTTGCCAGGCTCACTGAACAGGGTTAAGAGTCTGAAGGATCCCACTAACTCCTGAGATCGCTGTGCTGTGCCTTCCAGCTGGGTCAGAGAGTTTTCAGCCTTTGGCTATTTATAGAGTATTGTCCACTTCTGTTTAAGGTCTGCTTTTGTTCTGGAGGTTTTTTCTTACCTGGGCAAAAAGGAATACAAGGAACACACAGATTTGGTCAAGGTCATGAGGGATTCTCTCTTTAGGTCTACATTTCAGGTGATTTAAGGGTTTAAGTATGTATTTCTACGCCTGGTTTATAGACACAGCCCCCTCAATGAAAATGTTGAAGGATCTTACAGCTTTACATTCACATTATATTTTGAAAACTATATACACTGAGAAATTCAGAAGTTTTCTGAATTTGGACAAAGTAGATGCATAGAGAAAATGCTTGGAAAATAGTTTTTTGTAAAAGGTTTGTGTTAATGTTACGTGCTATTTCCAGGCTACTTTACTGATTGAGTTGTCTTTTCTTAACATTTCAAGAAATCTTTTTGACTTTAAGATTGAATCATCCAGCTCTTTCATACAAAGCATTTGACATTATATTTGCAAAATAAATATTTGACTCATTTGCCATGTCTTAATTGGCTGATGTGTTCACTTTGTTGGATGCATTGGAGGAGTTGTAATGCTTCATAGATGCTTTTCACAAAGGGTTTAAAATTCCATTGCTGTGGAAGGGTTATACCTAATTTGCTTTGCTTTCTGTATAGTATTCCTAGGAAGTCTTTACTAATAGAGAGGTCTCTTTAGGTTTTTCTGTGCCAAAAAATGTGATTTTCACGTTTTCTCAATATTAAATTCAGTTAAGTCTCCATTCTGCTATAATGAATGCCGTTTAAAATTAGAGGTTGTATTTTTTTCCTCCTCCAAAGCTATGAGGTGTATCTGTGGCATGTTATGCCATATAACTTTAAACCATATGGAAATGTTGGATTGACAAATGTGTGTATGAGTGTTATAGCAGGGTTTGGCAGCATTGGTGTGTCAGTAGAAGGTGAAGATGCAGAGAAGTTCTACACACTTGTAAACCCCCAGAGGGCTTGAAAGATGCTGAAAGTTACTGGTAGGTAGGTGTGGTCTAAGGAATATAAACGTGTGGTGCTATTTTCAATATGGTATTTTATTTGATAGTAGAGGAAAAGTAGAGGGAAAAAAGTCAGACATGCTTGACTAAACTGTTTGTTACATTGAATGTTATGTTTCTATTTAAAAAAGAACAGAAAAAAAATTATTTCTACAAATGGAATGGTAACTGTGAAATCTGACACAGAAGAGGATAATGCTGTTAGAAAGGGACATTACATTTTAGAAAAACTGATTGGAGTTCTCTAATACAAGTAAATAACCTCAAAATTACCAATGCAGTGAAAATTAATTTTCCTCATTTGTTATATGCTCTCAGAATGGGGCATTTTTAAGATAAAATCTATACCAATTTGTTAGCTTTTTAAAGAGAAGTGATCTTTACATTACTGTCTTAAACCTCCAGACCTGGTCTGTGTATCCTTCACTTTTAGCTTTTGTGTTTAGTTTTCTGCTGCTGCTGTGGTAAAGGAGCTTTTTATTTTTTTCCTAATTTAAAGGAATTAAGCTTTGATCTCATAGAAGAGTTCATGTGGAGAAGTCTAAAAGCTCATAAATCATTAAGTATAGTTTGAACTACTGTGGCTGTTTAGGAAACAAAATTAGCAAAAGCATAAAATAAATGGATATATTATTTATTTCAAATTTCTTCAGAGATAAATCGGAGGGGAAACTATAGTACATGTGATGGTAAATGTTTGAAAGCAGTTACGGGAAACAAAGTTCCTGTGTATATAGTAGGTACTCAGCCCTCAGCAGAGAAGCAGATGGTGATGATGAGCATGCCTCTAGTACTTTGCCGTTGTTTCTCCATTAATGTTTTAGCCCAGGTCAGGAGTGCACCTTTGAAGCAAAACTTTGGTGTGTCTCCCTAAGGGGTCTTGAAGTTCATAATTTCCTTTAGGTCAGTACAAGTTGGGGTTTAACTCCATGTGCCAGGCACCAATGCGCCTTCAATCTGCAGAATGAGCTGAGGGCTTGTCCAGAGTAAAACCCTCTTTCTGTGTTTCATCAGCTGTACGGCCCACATGCATGAATGCCAGATGTATTTTCTCAGTACATACAGTGTCAACAGGGCAATAGTAGAAAAGTCACTGGAATTACTCTGTTTAAACTTTTATACACTTACAGGGATCAATTTCTTTATCACTTTTGATAGTCTCATATCTAGACAGTGAACACAATTTTGTAGTTATTTCTTGATCCCTTAAATGTTGAGACATTGCAGTATATTGCTTTATTTTAAAATTTCAAGTGGTGAATTACTTAAATTATAAGCATGACACTGATGAATGGCAAAATCACCTATATAAGCAAATGAATGCATGGCTTAGTTTTTTTATAAAAGCACTTAAGTAGATGAGTCTTTCATATCTTCAAGCTTGTTAATAAATTTAATGGTCTAAATTTTCAAGCTGTTACTAAAATTATCAGTGCAGGGACAAATCTCCAAAACTGGCCTGATACAACAGTCTTCTGAAGTAAACTCAAGTTTTGTAAAGAAATCTGACTTTGTTTTTTCCCAATGGAAAAACCTACTAGAAGTTCATATCATGGATAAACTACTAAGAAATGGGAGTATCTACTTATTTTGATTCCTGGATTTTCTCCCCCTGCATTAAAAAGCAGCACTGTTCTTCTTCTACCAATGTTTTTAGCACATGCTTCAAGCAGGCACAATAATTGTTGATATATGCTGCTGTTTAGCAGCCATTACAGACTTGCAGGGGTCAAGATTAATGCACACTAGTTATTATGTGAAATTTAAAGTACTTTTAGAATTCATTTGGGGAAATGAGAGCTATTTTTCTTGATAGGAACACTGCTGCCTTACAGAATTCCTGCTAATGTCCTAGGTCTCAACAGTGGCATACAATGAAGGATTAAAACCCTTCACTGACAGTTGTTAATGTACTTCTTGGTTTCCTTACTCTCAAGAGATATTTAGATATCCACATATCTTACTAGGGAAAAATTTAAATTGTTTAATAGTTCATAAATTGTGCTGAAGCATTCAGCCTGACTGAAAAAAAAAAGATGCTGCCTAAATTACCCGAAGGACAACGCCTGGCTATTCTTCAGTCCTCATGCCAGCTTTCTCATCAGCACACAAACTGAAGCACTGTGTTTACTACTTGCCTCACCCTGAACTTCTGCTTTATGTCTTCCTTATCCCACTCTATTTGCCACAGATGCCAACCAGCACTAATATCTATGGACTGCTAGAATGGGGCAGTGGTGGTGGGGGTGATAACAAGCCCTTAAACAGTCACACAGTGCTGGGGGAACTGTTATGTGAGTGGGAGCAGAATACTGACAATTGGTAATTGCTCCTGTGCAGAAACAGAAATACATCCAAAAAAATCTGATGCTCAAGTTCCTTATGCGAATTCAGAGCCCAGAGGAAGGAGCTGTCCCCTGTGTGTGTCACAAGTGCTTTTAAGTTGAAGACAACATGACACCTACTCCTCCCTTTGTGAGTGAACACTAAGAGATCAGGTTTTTCAAATTCATTCAGGTTTTTAGTTCTCCCCTTATCAAGTCAATAACTCCCAACTCGATTCCTATTATCCTAGTTTCTTGCAACCTTCATTTCTTTAAACTCACATTGTACTCTAGGCATTTTTTGGATCTAGGTAATACCTTAATGAAATGCTTCATCCAATAGCACCTCTCCCAGCTGCACTACAGAAATCAGCACTGGGTAACTGCACTTTGTGTGTTGTTCTGAAAACTCCTGTCTGTGAGATTGTTTTGAACAATCCCACAGCCAACAATCTCAAGGGGCAGTGTTACATTATCCAGAGTTCTACCTATGTAGAAGACCCTTATATAGGGTCAACAGCCAGCTCCCAGAGCGCTGGGTTAGGGTTAGGCTGGAATGTTGTCAGCGCGGGCTCTCCTCCTCTTTTACCTCATGCACCTCGGCTGTAGGCTTCTAGGACTTGCTCAGGGCTCTTCTTACTCCAAGGTGTTAATTCATATGCTTTCCTCCAACTCTGACCTCAATGTTCACTTAGTGGTGATATGCTAATTAATGCAAACAAAACATTTGCTCTTGATTCTGAGACAAACTCATCTTTACTGCAGAAACACAAGAAAAACAGAGCTAGATAAAAAGACAAACATGTTGACCCAATTTCTTCTCAGTAGTCTAGATCACTGCTGAGGCTTAGGGTTGGGGGCCTGGAAGGGTGCCAGGATCCTCCCTGCTGCACACAGCTTCATCTCCAAACTGAAGTGTTGTTTTCCAGTGCTTTGCACTTTCTTCTTTAGCTGGTCTCACAGTTAAACAAGAATCTCCTGCTGGAAAGCACGTCTCTTCTCTCTTCTTTCTCTCTGATTATGTGAATGCCTCTCACCACTTTTCAGCCCTCACTCTTTCCAAAATAATAGTAACAAATGATTTCTATAGTCAGCTTCTACAAAATCCAGCTCTTGTAGACTGGTGCTTCTTGCAGATATATTATAGAAAATTATTTTCCCTCAGGCTCTAGACACTTCATTGTCCCAGGATGGAAGCTATTAGTTAATGGCTCTGCAGTGATAAAAGGCAATGACTGCAGAAAGACTTTTATTTCAAATACATTGACGCATTAATGAGAAATCCATTTCATTACTTCACTCAGAACTCTTAAGTTATACACAGATTCACTAAATGATTATACACAGTAAGATTTAGAAATGAAAAATGCAAGAATAATGGCAATTCCTGTACATACTTTGGCATTTATTAGCACATTTAAGAGGAAAAGGAGAACAAGGTAAATACACTTCTGCCTGGTGACCTATATTGCAGTTCCAAACTTTTGCTTCCGTATAAACTAGAAAAAACTGGCAACTTAGATTCCCAGTTCATTTTGCAGGTACCAGCACACTTCTTATGGAAACACAAGGGAAGCCTATTTAGTATTAAAGTAAACTGAGAAAAATAAGGATATATTTTAGCAGCACTTTCCCAATTCTAGTAACATACAGACTTTAAATTGCTTGTGTGTCCTTCCCCTGAAGTATTAAAGCTGCTAGAACTTAAGCATCACCTAGACTTAGATGATGCTTATAATATCAAAGCAGGAAAACCCATTACCAAAAAATGGTATTGATGACTTGGTATGTAGAGAATTTCATTAAAAACATACTAACACAAACTAGCTTTCAAATCTGATACTGAAAACAGTATGAGAACTTTATGCTATTTTTCACTTTTCTGAAGACAATTCTCTTCCTGATCTCAATTGTGTAATTGCTACATTAATTAATAGGCACAACAATATCATGCGCAATCCAAGTAATAATAACTGCACACACAGACACAAGTGGACTGAATAATATTGTATCACTGCATCTAAATAACTTCTAGGTATTTCCACAGCAGACAGTAAAAGAAGCTGAAGGCAGATGGTCACTCCAACCAGACTGTATCTCAAAGCATTTTCAAACTTCCCAACTGCTGTGGTCTAACACAAACACAAGTTTTATAACCCACCACTTTGTGACAAAAGCAGTCTTGTGTAGTTTATATCTTTTGGCAATCTGCATATTGTGGAGGGAAATGTGATGATACCACAGAATTATGTTAAACTATCTCACACAAGTTCAAAGTACCACTGTTCAGCTTTTTAGTGAACGATGAAAAAAATCTTCATAGTTCTGTAAACACTTACCATTAATGTAAAACTTATTAAATTTAAGTGATATTTTAAGTAGAGAAAACCTCACTTATTCCACAAAATGCTAAAGAAACTGGGCAAAAAAGCAACATCATATCCATATGGAGAGAGAATTTGGAAAAAATCTCTTAAAAAAAGGAAAGAAGGTTCAAAAACAACTGCTGTTTATATTTGATATGTTTGATGTGCAAAAGACCCCTCACATTTGGTAGATATGAATCTTACTGAGCAACCATTTATTCAAGTTGTTTAGGAACGCTGTACAAGAAAAATAGCTCAGATCTTCTTTCCAAAAAGAATCATCCCACTAGAAACCAGGAAACCCAATCAGTCCCCCCGAACTTCAGCTATGTCACCTGACATGTAAGACCTATGATAAAAAGCCCCCAGAGGTATTAGTGATAATACTGATGTTTATAAGGACAAGATCAGCATCACTGACCATGCAACAACAGTGAGTAGCACTCTCACATGCATTCCATTCTACTGCTGCAGCTGTGAGCCCTCAGAGAGCAAGTCAGCACTGTCCCTGCATGCAGGAGAGCAGAGCCAGCTCTCTTAGGACAAGTGCCATGGACATAACACGCATACCTACAACTCTGGTCATTTCAGGACTGTGGGAACAGCCCAGCTATACCTTGAAGAGCTGCCTCAAGATTAACCCAGGCTCTAGGAATGCACAACATAATGAAATTAGTTGGTTTTCCCATTAATTCTCTGCCAAGGTTTGCTTGGTTGGGCCTGAGAACTTTTAGATTGTATGTTCACTTTCTAAAAAACTTTAGGAGGATAAGTGTCTCCATTTCAGAGAAGGAAAAAAAAAAGCTGCAATGGAAACTTAGCACCCTGAAACTCTGAGCAAACATGTTCAAGCTGTGCACTTGCTCCTTGAAGGAACACAGAGAAATACAAGACCAAGACTGAAGTCTCATGATCGAAATGTGAACCAGCACCTTGGTTAATTTTAGCTGTAGTTAATAGTCTAGATGCGTGAAAGTTCACACTCTCACTGTTCTCTCCTGTGACTTTTTTTTCTTACCCAGTTAATGATCTGAGGCTTTCCAAAACGCATGTTCCTCTTTAACAGATGTTATATTAGACCTTTGCAATATTTCAAAGTATTTCAGACTTTGTAGGAAGTGGCTATGAAGGGAACGATGTCCTTCTGTGATTTCTCCTGAAGCAGACTTTGCATCTATCACTTGTTCTATGTGTACCAATGACATACACGTGCGAGGAGTCTTATAACAAGGACCTTCCTCCTCAACAGTTGAATTAGCAAACCTTTTCTTCCCCAGTGGATTTATGCATCTCTGAACATAAAGCAGCTGTAGTTAGACCTGTATTTTCTCAGCAACCTTTCAGTAAGTTTGAGAGTTTTGATTTTGCAGTAAATGGAGGTGAAACCAATCAAGTATCTCAAAATCCCCCTGCACAGTGAAATTCCATTCTTTCTTCTTCATACATTATTAATTTCAACACAGAAAAATTATTTTATCAAGGAGAAAAAAATTCAGGATACATCTCTGACAAACAGAAAGAAGGAGAGACCTGTAGCATTTCATGCAAGAATACAGCAAAATGAGAGATAGATACAAATATATAAAAACTAAAATTGTTTCTCCATTTTGACATGAATTGTAAGCCTAGCTCAGTAACTGGAAAACTGGACCTTCAGGTAATTATATTCGAAAAGCCTTACTGAAGAATTCTCATTCAAACACATCTTTGTTGAAGTTTCAAAATCGAAAGTTTGAGCATCAGGTGTCAAAGATCAGCTCTGGAGTAATTTGTATTTCATACAACCCCTTTCATTATGGAACAGTAACTTAGAACAGAACAGGATGAAGATGTTGCTTCCATTGAAGTTCCACCTATGACAACTCATTTATCAGAATCCTTAGTCTCCTGAAAAACTCGGTTTGTTACTGCAGACTATGGATATGAGAAGCAGCTCCTTTTCATCTCTTCATCATACTAAAGTACTTCCAAAGCTAGGCTAGTACTTTAAACACTGTACTTTTTCCAATACTCTGGAATTACTATTACCCATGCTATATAACAGCAATTATTAAACAAAAGGGGACTCGAGAAAAAGTTACTATGCAAATCTAAGGTTCATATCACCCTCTGAAAACTAGTTTACCCCGTGCTTACATCCTCCCCATCGCAGCATGGGCAGTGACATGTTAAAGGGCTAGTCATGCATACACACCACTTCCGTGACTCTACTGGAACTGTACCTTCTGGATAATAACAAGTCTACACTTTAAAAAATTTCCTGTTTTCCACAGAATTATGAGCACACTTAACATGAAGAAAAGTGTACAAATGTGAGCAGCAGCTAGCTCTGTGTGTGTTGTAGCTTTGCATCTGCAACGTTACCTTTCTATTTTCATTTAAAAACATATTTCTTCCTTGAAAACGGTTTGGAAAAACCTGAGATACCTTAAGGGGAAAAAAATAAAGTATATTTTGAATTATGTGTGCTTCCTCATATTGTTCCTCTCTAGTGACCAATTTTTGCTACTTTGCTTTTGAAGATTAGTGAAATCTACACAGTTCTCCCATTTGTCAAATAAATCCCAAGTAAATTCATCTGAAACATGATATAACACTTCAGTAGGCACAAATGTGCAGCAGGGAAAGGTAATCTCCCTTAAGTATTCCATAAGG
Source organism: Oxyruncus cristatus (assembly GCA_013399855.1). Lineage (NCBI taxonomy): Eukaryota > Metazoa > Chordata > Aves > Passeriformes > Cotingidae > Oxyruncus > Oxyruncus cristatus. The sequence goes on from VXAY01004461.1 coordinate 2,051,071, forward strand.
CATCCATGAAGAATTGCTTATAGCTTTAGCTTCCCTCACAGAATCCTAGCATAAATTTATAATAGAAGTTCTAAAGAAACCTAAGGCTAAAGGCTGTCAACATCATTGTTTAATCTCTTAAATGTCACCATCAAGAATCAGAGTAAAGGAAACTGAAGCAATGCATGCTTCCCAAATGGAGGTGCAAGCACAAAGCTTGCTTAATCACACAGCATACCTTTCCTAAATCCCTAGATTTTAACAGTATTCAAAATTTTCTTTTTAAGCACTCGATACACACAAAGAACATACAAGATTACATCCCAGACAAACAAGTGAAATATATTTTAACAAGGACACACAGTTTCCTGTAAGATTCACTGATGAGTTTTCAGGGCAAAACTGCTCAGGATGAACAGCACAGATCTTTCTATTAGAAACAGGTTTATCCCTCAGAACTGATGCCTGAGTTTTGGGGAGAGTTCCCCAGTTCCTTCTTTTTTTTTTTTTTTTAAATAATTGGATAAGATATACTATGACTATATATATATTAAAAGCTAATGCCTTTATATCAATAAGTGGCAGTTTCAGTATAAAAACTATTGCTTTTAAAATGCTTTATTTTCACCACATAAACAAGACATAAATCACTTGAAATTCCATATAGAGATTGTAATTTGATTTTTTTTTGTTAGTGGAATGTAGTTTTATGTCCGTGCTGCCCGAGAAGTCATGAGCTTCAGTCTCCCTTTTACCATATTTTACGATGCCCAGATAGGGAGGACAATCAAGACATACATAAATATACACATATGCAGTAAGGACTGTGATTTCTAAAAGGAAGCCATTTGGAGGGCATAATAGAGTTGAAAATCTCCTTTCAAAATCAAAATATGGTTTTATCAATTGTCCTTTCAAAAATCTTTAAATTACTTAAAATTTCTTATGTAATGGAAACAAATGACAACTTTTTGAAGCCTAAGGAGAAAAAGAAGACAGATGATACTGAAGGGAGAACAGAAGTGATCAGGAATTTAGAGAGTATAAAAGCCTCAGCCAGCCTATGGGAATTATTAATTCATGTTTTTATTTATAGAAAGATGTTATGGCATATTCATTTAGAAGAGGGGCTTCAGATAATGGGAAGTCTAACCAATTAGAGAGCTGTAAAACACTACCAGCAAGATTAACTGACAGAATATCTAAGACGGGCACTTCTGTACTTAAAATCTTAAGACATTTAAAGAGTTCGACTCAAACTTCTCTTCCTCCAACTTGGGAGCCACTGAAAGAATTACCTAAAAGAAAACACAATCATCCCATTATCCCTGAGAGGGTTGTAACTACTCACAGAAAAGGTACCCCATAGCAGGAAGAAACTCCAGCCATGACTCTGCCATACAAGGTATGTGGTGCTTTACACTGAAAGTACATAATTTTGCTTTACAAGGGTCTATTTTCCTCTCAGAAAGATATTCCTTGATAAGCAATATGGATGTCATAGGCATTACACTCTAATATTCATCTCTTATAAATTATACTTGTACCCTCAGCTTCCACAAATAAAGCATCACATTAAAGCTCATATATTCTTTTATGAAGAGTGAAGGAGATTAAATCTACAAGGAGCTGGAAGGAGAACTTCAAGAAATAGGCAATGGTAATAGTCTGAGGAGTTGTTTTTAATGTAAAAAAATTCAGAAACGCTAAAACTCTGCAAGAGGTGACAGCAAATATCAAAGATATTTTAATTGGGAGACTGAAGGAAAACTATCAAGGCTCGAGAAGGTTTGTGTCACTGTTGTCAACCTCTTTCAGAAGAGGAGAACATGACATTCTTTCCTTTCTTCCACTTTAATGCAATACATCAATAGCATCTAGTGAAAGCTATTTTTATTGGGAACAGCTTTTAATAACTGGCTGCTATTGATCAAATATTTTTACCAGAAAACTCTTCTTACAAAGAAATACAGTTTTACAGCTGTACAAAACAGGGGCAGCCAGACTCTGTGGGGAGAGTCACTTCCTTTCTCTTCCTTCCACCAAGATATACAAAGATCAGATCAACACAGGATAAGCTGGGTTATCCTTGACAATAGAAAACTCAGGTAAATCAAGTATTACCAGGTCCAGTGGGAACACAGTCCAAGAGACATCAAGCAAAATTTAGATCCACTGATAGAAGCTAGGCACTGCAAGATCCAGATTTATGTTTCTGCATCAGAGAATGTTCAGATGAGTGCAAAAGCAGTGGAATAAAGGAAAACACCTCAAAATAAGCCCTTCAGATACAGCACACTGGAAACATCCTATCTGTATCGCGTGGACCTACCTCAGTTCTGGGGGCTTTATAAGCTACCCAAAAGAGACTACCCAGCTGGCAATTGTGCAGCTTGGAGGTGCCAGACCTGAATTTGTACTATACTAGCTCAACTTCAGCATTTCAGTGCCCGTAAGTATGTATGTAACTCTTAGCAACATTGCTCAAATATTTACCCCATGTTCCCTACTCCTTCATGGCACAGCATGGCCCCAGCTTTCCTTCTACAGCACTGCACAGCACTGAGCTCAATCAACAGAGAAGCCAGTGAGGAAAGGTGCTCTGCTGGATCCCACTGATAAATGAGCGCTGAGGGAAGTGGGTGATGTCATTGTGAGACCACTCTCAGTCTTTAAGTGATTACAGTTATTGAGAGGTGCCCCATGACCAGATTAATGCAAATGCCACTCCTATCCTTAAAAGCAGCAAGATCAAGGGAACTACAAGGCAGGTCAGTCTCACCTCAGGCCCTGAGAAGATGAAGGAGCAGCTGATCTGGGAAACTATTTCCAGTCACATGAAGGACAAGGTGATCAGGAGTGGTGAGCATGGCTTCACCAACATGAAACTGCTTGGCCCACCTGATAAACTTCTATGATGAAATGACTGGCTTGGTAAATGAGAGGAATGTAGAGAATACCAAGGCCTTTACACCATCTCTCACAAGATCCTCATAGACACTGTTGCTGTGTCTAAGGATAGGGTGTGGATCTAATCAACATGTACAAAATCCTGAAGGGACAGTGTAAAGAAAAGAGAGTTAGGCTCTTCTCAGTGGTGCCCAGGGACAGGACAAGAGGCAACAGGCACAAACCAAAATATGGGAGGTCCCCTCTGGACATCAGGAAACAGTTTCTCACTGTGATGGTGATTAAGCACTGGCTCAGAGAGCTTACTGAGGCTTCATCCTTGGAGATACTAAAAACTGCAGAACTACAACCTTGCCTCTCTAGCTCTTTTGAGACATCCTGTCTTACATAGGATTGTCATCAAACACCAGAAATTTTACGATCACGTGAAGAGCCTGATGCAGAACAAATGCTAGAATAGACTTGCAGAGATGTGAAATCATTCATCTTACCTGTCATGGGAGCTACTCCCAGTGCTGAGCACCCATCTGAGGGCCAGAACTTGAGGAGACAGTACTCACTTCTGAGCGCTCTCCCTTCCTTCCCTGGTCTCCCCATCTTTCACCCAAAAATATTCCAAAACTTTTGGAAAAAACAGCAGCATGATAGTCCTGCTTCCACCACCACAGCACTAAAGCACAGAGATGGGCAGAGAGCTAGATGATGTGCTATAATGACATCTAGTTTTCCCATCATTTTCATCCTCCATTGCCTCAGATACACAACTCAAACCCATCCATTACATTCTTCCCAGGTCTGGCTATGCCAGTTATAATTAATCACTGCATAGTCTCCAGTGCCTTACAGACTGATGTATCAGTTCTCACAGAGAAAAAAGGACCACAGCTGAACAAACCTGGGCTATACATTACAGAGACAAGATATTAAGAGACCTATCTTTGCAAACCTGCTGAAAATTTGAATCTCTTCCTCCATGACAACTCATGATACCAGAAGACAATGGAAGAAAAAGAAAATAAGAACAGCTTCCTGTGGCTGGAAGGATTTCCAGAGTCTCATCTGTCTCATTCTGAATTTGGGATGGGGGTTCCTTGCAAAAATCTGTAAAGGAAAAACTTCTCAGGGGCTACTTGAGTTTTCTGGGCAAAAACCTACAGAATCCAAGAGGTTTGCTTTCTAACTCACGCACTCCTTCTGTTTATCTGGATGTATCTACTTTTGTGCCTGCATTTTTGTATATGGATAAAACAGTTTCAAGCAAGAACACACAACAGTACACCATTGAAAACACTGGTAATTCATGACTAAGGCTCTGCAGAGAACAGAGCGAATAAGCGAATCATACATGCAGTTTTCTAATTTTCTCAATGCAGCAGCAGTTTACATATCTAAAACTGAAGATGGTACGAACTGCCTGTTAGATTCTCCCTGAGTGTGTAAGAAAATGTGTTTGTACACACTAGAGATAATTAAGCTGTTGGGCTGCTTGCTTTCCTAAGTAAGCATCCTAAACAGAAGAACTGAATTTTAGTTACTGCAGCTTTTCACCCTTAAGTCTTCCTGCAGGTTGTAAATACAATTCGTACACAGAGCCAAGAGAAGACTTTCTAATATAATTTATAATTTTTCAGTGTAATTGGATGACACTAGAGTCTTACAGACAACATTATAGGACTAAAGCCAACTATAAAATTGCAGAGAAGATTTGTCTAAAAAAAAAAACTAGGCAAACTGCAATAACTTCTTTCTCCAACACACTGAATATTCAGATTCATTTTCTCAAGTATTTTTCTTAGTTTTCTTGACAACCACAGGCACACTGTTTACCAACAAGACTAATTAGCAGCTGGAAACATAACTAATTTAGTCTTCAACTTAACTGAAGTTATAGTAGGTTATCAGCCAAGCACATGAAAAGCAGAATATGGATGATTTAATTCCCCACCCAACCGTAGACGTCACAGCAGGAAAAAGTGTCCTTTTCCATGTTACCCAAGCATATTGCCACTGCTTTGCACTGTTTCCTGAAGGCAGTGTCTCCTGTCCAGAGCCTCCTTTTGCTGTTTCCCAAACTGCCAGTGTCGCTTGAGTGTGTCTTTAGCTATCCCAGTAAATGTTTACTGGAAAACTAAATTGAATGCATGACAGCGTATGTTTTGCCACTTACTGTGAAATAAAGCATGAGACAAACCAGATCGTGTTAAATGTTCATGCAAAGTATGTAGAGCTTTCAGATGCAATCAACAGAAATATAAGATATGTCTCAGTTGATGTTGCTTTTTGCTTCAGACTACTGTGTCTGGAATGGTAATGCAAGAAGGCTTTTAGTGTTCCAGGTGTTAGCAAGGGTGGGTGAACTGCACCTGAGCTGTGGGGACAGAATCACCTGCAAAATCTCGATACGTGGCCAGGCTGTTACCCTGTTACTCTGGAATGATAATAGATAATGAGCATCTTCTTGATGATGTCTTATTCATTAGTGGTATGTGAAAGGCTGCAGCTGAACTCTGAATTTGGTTTTTGGACGCCTCCATCATAAAAATTTGCAACTTTGTATCAGAAAGTACAGATCAGGTATAAACTGCCTTTTGCTAGTTCATATTTATTATGGACAGAAGAAATTGTAGAGCAGAATGCAGAGGGTATCACGACTGTGAGGCAGAAGAGCTGTGATCTGCTGCACCGGGTAGTTTGTCATGTCTTAGCTAGTGTGAAAAGAACAGGTACGGTGAATTCTCAGTGGTGTGATTTGATTTGGCAGATAGGCTGGTTGGCATATGCCTGTTCGATGCAGATGGAATTTGTGGCTCTCAGTGACCCAGTATTGTAGAGATCCAAATTTAATGAATGCAGACCCACTTTTTAGGGAGTTTATTGGTAGTGCATGTTTAAAGAAAGATGGATAGTATTCTGATTTGAATGTATCTTATGTATTGGTATGCTGTATATATCATTTATGCAAACCTTATAAAACTGATGTAAAAGTGACATAGTTCTGTCAGATATTCTTACAACTTTCCTCTGTTTCTCATGGAAACCTAGCAGTTTCTAGCCCAATTTCTAACAATTTTCTCAACATTTCTTTTACCAAGAAGTGACTTCCTGTCTTGAAGTCATTTAATTTTGTAATTTACCAGCTTTTCTAAAACATCTTTTAGCACACTTGAATGGCTGAAGCCAAATGCTGACTTAAAATACAACTTTTTAATGCTGATAAATTATTTTCTGGGTTCTTTGTAGCTTTGTATTTCAGTGCTGTTGTGTCTCCAAAACAAAGTCTTCACAAACTTGTTTTACTATATCAAAAAAAAGGTTTATTGTGTACAATTTTGACCAATAAATAAAGAGAAATACAAGCTGCCAGGGCTTGGAATTTGGGGAAGGAGGAGGTGTGGGGATGAGAAGTGCCAAGATAGCATGTCTTGCCATTGGAAGTGCTGAAGTTTTCTGATGAAGGAACAGAAGTAGTAGAGGAATGTGATGTTGCAGGAAGATGTTGTGTGACACAGAGAACAAACGTTGCAGACAATTGCCAGAGGGAGCAGTCTCACTCCCATGCACCACGGTGTAACCCACACCTTCACGACAGCTCCTATGCCCCAGCACCTGCACTGCTGAAAGCTAACTAGGAAGTGGACAGCTGGTTTACCAGATCGTGAGCCAATAAACTGAGGGATTTTCCAGTTAAATGACATGGGAATGTGAGGAGAATGAAGGACTTCCCTTTTTTTGGCAGCATTGAGCTAGTATATTTTCATGAAAGTATATACCTGCATGGAAAGAGGGGGAGGGGGGGATGTTTCGCACCCATGGAACACAACATTTTAAAGGAATTTGAGGTCTGGGGTTTTTGTGTTCCAGTGGAGATGACAGTATTACCAGTATCCATATGGAGTCAGTGATTTGTCTTATTTTTTGTATTTTATGTTGAAACAGAGATGTTCTTAGTTAATGTTCTGGTGAGCAAACTCAGTGAATGAACATCCTAGAAGGATGTGGAGTTTAGCCATTTGCAGTTTAATCTCAATGATTTATTGAAAGAAGGACAAAGTAATAAAAGAGTTAGTAAAAACCAGAGTTCAAAGCTTTGACAAAATCATCTTATCTTACAGTATAACTTGGTATAGCCCTTAACATACGTATTAACACATATATTAAGATAATCTATAAATATCTATTTTTAAAAGCTGCCATATACCAAATCCCATTTCCAACCTCCTTGGTTAGCACAGTCAGCATGTTATCTGCTTAATTACATCTCAAATTGTTAAAAAGCCCAATGATGCATCTTGAGGAGTGTTCTCAGTGTTTGAGTGGTGCTGGCAAATCCAACCAAGATTCCAAGCATTACTTTGCAGTGCTTGGATCTTCCAACAGGAGTTGTACTCCACTGTATTGGCACGGGGGTACCTCCACATACAGTGTGCTCCTGTGAGAAAAAGGCAATTTGACTTTTTTCAGATAAATCAGGTGCTGTTTCTTTTCCAACTCCTTATTTTGATGTATGGTTTTGAATTTTCTAAATTGCCCATACATCTTAAAATGTTTTGCCCACATTTCATCTTAATTTTTTATTGCATGCTACTGTTTTTTAAAACAATTACTCATATTTAGATCTTTAGTGAGAACATTATTCTTCAGCACTGAGACTATCTCCTTCAGTGCTTCCTGTAAAAGAAATTAGTTTGAAGAATTAGACCATTTTCAAAATACTTTTTTCAAACCGAATCCAAGTAGAGTTGCTTTACAATGCCCGTTCAGGCACTGGGAAGGAAGTATCTTTTCTCTTGGTATCTCCTATTACAGCCTCGCAGAGCTACCCAGAATCTCTACAGAACTATAAATCTTTACATTTGTTGTCTGAATGGGTGTTACTTGTAAACTAGAAGAAGCTGGAAAGAGAATTTGGTGCAAGCAACAACAGCCTGGTTTAGCTTTAAGATGGGATTAAGAAGTGATATGCCAGAGTGCATCTATGCATTTTCCATTATGGAAGTGTCAGGTAATAGTCTGGCATTCCACATAATGAAAAGGATATTTAAGTTTCTGTTGTCTTCTACACATCAGTGACGAGAGTATTTGTTGTGTGATGTAAAACTGCCACTGTCACGGTTACCTTTTGAAGAAATAGTCGATGTTGTGTGTCATAAGTACCTTCTTATAACAACTATGTGGATTATTTTTAAACAAGTTGAAGTTAATAAAATAGCAAGTAATATTTTAGAGGCACGGCTTATCTATCTGTGATTTAATTACAGAAGCAAAATTGTAGGTTCAACTTTTCAGTTTTCCGTTACCCAGTCTAATTAATATCTGTATCTAAATTAGTTCAGAGAAGAGAAAATCAGTGCACAGCCTTTCATTTTAAAGTTTTATTGCTACACTGTTCGTTTTTGAAATATCTCAAGCAAATGTTTAGTAGCTAAGAAATCACCATTTTCTTAAGGAAAACATTAGGAAAACATCGTTAAGAAACTACCATTGGAGTGATTTTCTTGTTAGTAAACTTTCCCCTTGATATAAATATCAGAGAAACACAGGCTTGTCAAATGGACAGTTTTAGCAAAATTTGAAAAATATCGTGTTGACACATTGTAGTAAATTCTGTATTTATTTTACATTTTCTGTGACTTCCTGATTCTAAAAACTCTCTTTCCATTTAGATATACATTGAGTGTTTACTTCAGAGAACCAACTGTAAAGCTGTTGCTAAGATGGTTTTCAGTTTCCAAAACAGTTTCTCACCATTTGAATTGTGCACAGGTGTGCTAAATTTTAAAGCAGAAAGGCACTGAAGCTGTACAGAATTTAATTAGATCTCACTTTACTGTTGTGTTAGTTAAAATATGCTTTGGAGCTGTCAGTTGGAATTGGTGGGTGCCTGTGAAGACGTTTCTGTGAGCAGAGTTAAAAGCGTGCTGTTCCTCCAACTGTAGGGGCTCTTTCTGCACCCCAGGGCTGTGCAAGAAACATTCTCGGTGCATTTTTCTGCACATTAGATTTCTGGATCATCCTGTAATCCTGCAGACAGCACTGGATGAGTTCTTGAGGAAATATATGAGGTGTCTGGCATTTGTTCATGCGATGCTAAATATTGTCCTGTTTGTCATAGCATGAGCAAAAAGTGAAAACACACACTTCAGCTTGCCAGTATGGGGCTCGTGCTATTTGTTGCTCTGAACAACAAGCACACTTGGCAGCATCCTGTGCTGTGCCAGGGAAGAGCACCGGGACAGAAAATTCTGTGTTCCTGCACAGATGTATGAGAGAAGTTGCCAGAGGGCGGACACCTGAGTTACAGGCGTGCTATGGCCAATTGCTCACTCTCGTGTCAAGTGGGTAGAAAAGAACGTAGAATGGTTTGGCTTGGAAGGGATCTTAAAGATATTGCCATGTATCCCATATTAAGAAAGTATAACTGCAAAACTTAGAACATCTCCCTGAAAATTTAACCATCTTGTCTCTCCCATGTAACATATTAATGGTCACAACTTTGATTTTCAGTCTTTGTGTTCTCAGATCTCAAGGACTTTAACCTTGCTAGCCAAGTACTGGGCTGGCATCTTCAAAATTGGTTGAAGAACAGTTTTCCTGGATAACCAGCCCTAATTCTTCATAACTGAAGGATATTGCCACAGAACTAGTTTATCTAAATAGGTCATTCCCATAGTCAAATTGCTATGGAAGGGAGTCAACTTCCAGTTGCATTACTGGACGCCACATCGCCTTCTTTTCATTATGGAAGGAGTTTACGGAAAGCTGTGGTCTAGGTGTGTGTGCAAACAGGACAGACCTTCCACATGAACTTCAGAGCTGTGCCTGTAGGTTGTCTTGCAGGGCTGTAATGCTGTTGGAAGGCAGCACGCTGTTTCCAAATGCCCTTTTCAAACCCTTGCCTTTCAAACTGCTTATGGCTGATCTGAGTGTTCCAATTAGGCAGCAACTTGGCTGTATTTGGTAGCAAATTTAAATCCTGATTTATAATGTCAGTGCTGTTAGCTGATTGCTTGTAAAAGACTAAATACATTTAGTCTGCAGACTCTACTTTGTTTCTGTACCACTTTTGGGAGCTATTGAAAAAAATCAGGTCAATTTGCAATAATTTAGTTTACATCTTACAGAGAGGGATGGGGATTGTGGGTACTTGGAGTTTAAAGGATACGTGAACAATTTTTTAAATATTTCATATAGTTTTCTTTTGCAAGTTTAAAATGAGCTTTGGAAAAGGCTTGCATTTGCTTTGTTATAAACAAGGGTTATGCTGCCCTTTGAGTTCCTCTGCTAGTTAGATGTTTCTATTTTATTGTAGCACTTTGTTTCTTAAAGGGGTGCCATTGGGGTGAAGAACAAACCAGAGACAGTCTGCTTTTCAGTTAATAGAAGAAAAGAGTTTTTTCAAATGCTGTTTATTTCCAGCAAACTATAAAATAAGGCCTTAAGACTGTAGAAGCAACAGATGCTGAACATTTTTTCACTGCTTCGTTCCCTGTGGCTCTTTCAGTGAACTCAATTTAAATTGAAATTGAAGTTATAAGAAGGGGGTTTTCATTTGACCTGTAGTTGTATAGTGGAATTGTATTTTAGTGATAATTTTAAGAGATCAAGAAATGAATAAATTTTTATTTTCAATAGCTTTTCATATGCAATTTTTATATGCAGAAACCATGTGATATTGCAACTTTGTAATTCTGTCTCTTCATTTGGAATACCAGTAGGTATATTTCTTATTAACATTCTATAGATTAAATTTTCCTAAAACCACTTTTATACATATATAACTACAGAATTTTTTTCATTTTTAATATCATTGTGAATTACACTTATAGTTGATTTAAATCTCTTGATAATTCATTTAAGTATGTGGGGTTTTTTTAAATGCAAATCTCTTTTAAAAAGATTTCTCCAGCACATGAATTGGTGGGCCTGTTAGTGGGCATTATAAAAGAAAAATACTTAATGCAAAGGGAAAGGAAATGTGCATTATAGAAGTTTTTTCTCAGAGTTGTCAGATATTTAAGTTCTACATTCAGCCTTTTGGCAATTGTTAATATGTGAAGTTAAAAGATTATAAAAGTTACATAAAGTTACTATGGATATATTTGTTTTTTAATAACAGTCAAGCAAAATTCCTGTAAAAAATGCAAATAAGGTTAATGGAAGCCTGCAGCATACTACTGAAACATTTCCTCTAAATAGTAAAAGGAATCCTGTATGTGCTTAACTTTTCCACTCGGAAGTGCTGTGCACTATGGCTCTGAAACTGGAAATTACAAGCAGTGGACACAAAAAATGAGAAAAATACAATTAAAAACATAATCTAAATATTATATTTCGAATTGTTATGTTAATAAATATGCTGTCGTGGGGATATACTGCTTTTCCTCTGAAGGCAGAAATTATTAATGGAGAATCGTTTCTGAATTTGTAAAGAAAAAATGCAGCTCTGTGTCACTGATGCTCTTCCTCTGTACTTGTATTAGAGTTAGCTTTGCATTTGATTTCATAACTTACTTAAATGTTTTTGGAATAGCTGTGAAGCTGCAGTTTACAGTACACAAATACTGAAAGGTGTTTATATCATAATAAAAACAATACATTCAGGAGACTTGGGGGGGGCGGTTCTAGCAGAGGACTAATACTTGGCTTCGTTTTCTTCTTTTGTTTCATGGCTTTTCCCTCCCTGTGAGTGAGGAATTTTTTACATCTAGATTGAATAGAGCTGTCATTCTAGCCTGGCTGAAATAACAAGAACCAACACTATAGATGATGTTCAGTCTTTTGCATTTCCCAAGATAACTGTTCAGTACAACTGAATGAGGGATGAAAATATGTAAGAACCGTCCCTTCAAGTTTTCTGGGAAGTCTTTTTGTAGACTGGAAGTCCATTTTTTAATTAGCTAGTTACACTGACTATTTCAGGTTCCTGTATTTTATTGATTGTCCTCACTGAAATCTAGTGGCTATGAAGTACATTTAAATAAAAAAGTGGCTTTGTTGCATAAATTAGTAATTTGCTAGTCTTTGCCATTATTATTTAATAAATTACCTGTCCTGCACTTTCAAGATACAATCAGCTGGCAGTGAGATATTATTTCAGTGAGATATCACTTCTTCATAGACCTTTTTTTTTTTCCCTACAGGCTCTGTGCTATTGGTTTATGTCCTGGTGAACTTACAGTAGCTGGGCTGGCTCTAAAAACCTGCTTGTCCTGACACGTTCTTTAATACAGCATCTGCAGTGGACATATTTCATATGTGTCCTAGCTGTCAGACTGTAATTTTATTTTTCAGTGGGTAAATACCGTCGGTTTCCATAGATGCAGTCTTACAAACAGATGAATACGAATGTTTTCAGCTCTGAGCATTGTGCTACAGATTCCTTCCATGACTTTATTTATCTTCATTTCTCAGTCAGCATTGAGAAATACATACATATACTTCTTATCCACTTCTTAAATATGCACAACCCGTTTCTTCTTTTGCTGAGTAAGACTCTTTTAGGTTTCTTTAATTTCCAATTAGCTTTCCTCTGGCTAATGGTATCATTAATGCCTAAAATAGTGCTTTAGCTCTGAAGGCTGAAATCATCATGAAACCAGCAAGTGAAACTCAAGCTCCGTACATTTGTAGAGCTTTTAATGAAAATGTATTAAGATTTCTTCCAACTGAGCATTTTAAGTATGGGAGCTTCCTTGTCCAAACTGCATGCTAATAGAGGCTGCATGGAAATAATCATTGTTATGCCCGAGAAACTGCTTTTTATTGTGACTTAGGCTGCATTTAGTGCCCTGAAACTCCCTCAGCACACCACATTTAAGTTTCAGCAGCAAAGTATTCAGGAAAGGCTTTCACTTCATCCCATTTTTCCTTGTTAGGGATTTATAGCCCAGATTGAATCACAAGGCTTCAGCCTTACCTCCCAGGAACATCACTCCTACCACCCTACACTGAACAGCAAAATCCACCTAACTAATCACTGTGAGGAAACATTCTGAAAAGCAGCATCAGTTTATCTTTTTGTCCCACAGGTGCAGCAGAAAGGAAAACTCACTTCCCGTTTTGATTTGGACTTCCCTCCTGATCTCTTTTCCATCTCCCTGAAAAGCTGAGAAAGGGGAAAGTCAGGTGTGGCTCAACCAGCCTACAAATGAAGTAGTCTGGGCTAGTGAGCATTCCTGTTTCTTGGGAAACAGCAATAAGAATGCCTGTGTAAATAAAAATGGCTTTGTATTTCAACACAGCATTGCTTACAAGCTCACAAGTTTGACTGTTAATCTTTGTGTTTATTTCTTCTGGACATGCATAGTTCATGTCAGTATTTATCGAAGGTCTTTCTTGCTGTATGCTGTTTCTCTGTGCTCTCAGAAATAAAGGGACTATTGTTAAATTACTGCTTTTTTACTAGAAGATAGAAGATAATTTTATTGGTTTTTCATTATTGCAACTGGTTTCACTCTCTTCTTAATAAGATCCCAGCCAGCGATGAAAAGGCCAGTTTTTTAAGAGTTATCCCCTTTGCATGTATTTTTCTGCTTGAAATTTGATCAAACGATCAGGAAGGATTTTGAAGGTGTTTCTACAGCTCATTATGAATTCTGTGCAATGCAAAATCTCAACTTTATTTTTGTCTCAGAAATACATGTCTGATGTAAAATTCTAGTTGGCAAGGAAAAGAGATTTTAGGATTCCACAAATCCAAATTCTTTTTCTTATGACTGTGTCCCAGTTGAAGCCTTAGATTTTCCTTTGAGATCTTTCAGAGCCAGGAGCACGATTCTTTCAGCAGGGTATGGTGCACATCAGCTCCTTGTTTAAACCGATTCATTCTCCGGAGATGTGAAGAAATGTGTTGTTCAGTCTGGCAGTACTAATCCAAAGAGACACAAAAGGGAACTATGAGACCCCAAAGTTTGGCAGCATGAAAGTGTAGATGCTGGTGCAGTGAGATTTGGTTAATCAGTTAAGGTTTTATCTTTATAAAAAAGCAGAAACTTGAATATTTCAAAACCGTATAACAACATATAATGTATTTTGGCAATATCACATTCACGCAATGGCTTTCTTCTATGTTTTGGGATGCAAGAGGGAAGTAAATCTACTCACTATTTTCCAACAGTCTTATACTTTGTTTTCATTCCTTGTTCAGAAGGATGAAAGAAACAAAATTAACAGTACTTTGTTCTTTACACCTACAGCTGACAATAATAACAGCAATTAAAAAATGAATTGTGTGAATTGACTGCTGTCTGTTAATTTAAAAGCAAGTGCTGGGCTTTCTGTCTAGGCCTGAAAAAAAGTTGAGTCCCTCAGCCCCATTTTTTTCTCATGTTGAATGTGAATCTCTCAGTAAACATTGAGGTGCCTCCCTTCATGGACGTTATCTCTGTCTGCCCTTCCAGGGGTCACAAGCGCAAACTAGATGAAGATGATGCTGCCAGTGACTCCAGTAAAGAATCCAGCAATGAAGATGAGGAAGGAAGCAGCTCTGAAGCAGATGAAATGGCAGCAGCACTTGAAGCTGAATTGAACGACTTCATGTGAGGTTCATGCAGAAGATGGAGTTTGTAATTATATTTTACTTCTCATAAACAGATCAGACTTCAGAAGAGTCCCTTATGTCAGTACTCAATGTTTTCCCAAAATGTGTGTGTATATTTTGCGAAGCAACACAAGAGGTGACACATTATTTTACAAAATCGGAAATAGATGCTTTTAAGTTGTTTTACTAAAGGAAAATATACTTTTTTAAACAAAAAAAGTATTAAATGGGACATGGTGTGCTATGCCAAAGACATGGTAGGAGATCTGTAGAACCTTCACGTACAGGACAGTGATATAAAGATTGATTAAACACACATTAAATTTCTAAAAATAATTCAGCTGTTGTTTATAGGTTATAGTCTTCAAAAAAAGGAGGAGATAAAGGAGATGGAATTGTCTGGGTAGGACAGCAGGAACCTGATGAACTGGTCATCCTTTTCCACAAATAAAGCTATCAAATATAAAAGGATTTTTGAAATAAAAAAGAACTATTTATATTTGTACAGAAACAGAGAACATGATATGCAAGCTTTGTAAACTCTGCACTTGATCCACCTGTCATTTGCTTCTAAGAGGATACATAATGGTCAACATTCATGGTTTTAGGTTACTTTGTTGAATAGTTGGGTTCTTTAGGGACATCGTTTAGCTTTTTAACTTTTCTTCTCTGTAACCAGAAATATAGCACAGCATACTGTGTGGTCCTGTTCTGCCATAAGATGCATATTCACCCATTTGTGTTGTCTTGGAAAGAATGAGTGCTGCTTCATTCTAGATAGAATTTAATTTCTTTGACAAGAGATCTGATGTAAAGTTTTTGTATATTCTATTTCATATTTGACCCACAAAACAGATTTTCTTTCATTTAATAAAGGTTCGTTTTGTACGCTTTGTTTCCCTTTCGTGTTCATTTGCTTCCATCAAACATAAGGCACTTTTCTGTAATCTTTCCTTCATTCTGCATGAAAATAAGGAAAAACTTCGAAACCTAGTGCAAATTTGTAGATTCAGGCGGGTAGCTGAGGCACAGAAGAGAAACACTGGCTCAGAAGATTTCCTTTTCTTTGGTATGTGAACTCTTTCATCGTGACATTTTCTCCGGTGTCTTTGACTGGCCTCTGAAGTTACTGTAAGAGTTGTTGCTCTAGTTTTGAATTTCTGAGGCTAGAATCACGGTTTATTCTCAATTGTTAGCAACGGAGAGTCAAGAGCTTTTAAAAATATGTTTGTAAAAGACGACTTATTAGTTTGTATGTCATGGTTAAAAGGAAGTGCTTTCTGGTCAGAAATACTTCATTTTGCAGTATATAGCCTCACTGGGAGTCGGGTCTTTGCTTCAGTTGTGAGAGTGAAATGCTTCACTTAGCAGTAAAACAACATTTCAATAGAATCTCAGCTGCTTTGCAAATAATAGCCTGGTTTTCAAAGCTTCATAATGACAATAAAATGGAGACTGAGAAAAAGGAATCTTTTCAAATTAATGCTGCTTTTCCACTTCAGAATGGAAGGTCAGCATCCACAGATTAAAATAGTGGGTTTTGTGGGAAAATGTTGAGCTTTCTGGACATTTACACAGGTAAATATTTACGTAGCTAAAGCTACGGTGCCCTGCATGCTGTAGCTCTCCATGAAAACCAGCAGGATGTCTCTAAGTGGGTTTTATTGTATAACAGAAGAAAAAGACTAATGCTTGTAAAATGGAAAGTTAAAATACTTTTTTTGTCAGCAACCTAAATGCAGCCTCCCCAGCTGTCTGAGGATGACTCCTTGCAATTAAATATTAAAATGTCAGGGGTTGTAGGGTATGTTTTGTGTTTTCTTGAAACGCCTCTTGAAATAATTTGAAATAACATCAGCTTTTCGGGTCACTGTGATGCTGTAAATGACTTGACAGCAGAAATTCCAGCAGGGACTTAGTTCTGGCCAATGATCTTTGCCAGTCACGCAACTCTGTGGCAGCATTCAGGCTCCGGCTGTAAACACAGCCAGGGAGCAGGGCTGGGCAGGCTGCTGTTGGCTCAGCAGTGCTCTGCCTGGGTTCGACCTGCAGCCCTGGCCTGGCAGCTGACTCACGGTTCCCATAGAGGGATTCCATATGGACAGGGGTTTTGGTGACAAAGGCTGTATCTTCTTCCCAGGTTTATTTTATGGCTGAGAGTTTTGGTTTAAGTGGTGGGGTGTGTGTCTGGGGAGGAGTCATAAAAGTGATCAGCACTGCGCTAGGCCTGGTATCATCTGGACCCTGTGTAAACACCAAGTGAGGACTCTCCACCAGACAGAACTGCACCTTCCTAGGAGTCTGATGCCAGTGACAGCTCCTCTGCCTCTGTGGGAGTTAGAGGAACCTGCAGTTTGTATGGCACACCACGGCCCCTGGAGCAGGCAGCGTGCTGCCAGGGTTAAAGCCAACCAGTTCTCCAACAACTGTTGACACAGACAACAACTCCACTCGGGTATCTCTAACAACCTGTGGTCTCCAGTCCGTGGAGTGGGGGGACTGAGCACAGGGAGAGTTGAGAGGCACCAACCCATTGCTCACTGCCAGAGCAACCCAGAAGGCAGCGAGCTGCTTTCTGCCTGGAATTAGACTCCTGCTCGTTCAGGTGGCTGTATTGAGTACACTGGTCACCCGACTCCCTGCAGAAGCAGGGGAGAGAAACGGAAAATTTAGTAGATGACAAGTTAAATGCCCTGACTAACCTGCCACCAAGAAGTCTTTGGATGTATAAAGTTGTCACTCACTCCCACTAACTTTCACTTCATTGAAGATGCAGGAGCATCCTAGGAAAAGCAACAAATGTGATTTCTGACATGGCCTTAACTCTTTATTAAGTGACCTAGTTGTTTCATCCTACCTTCTTGGCCTACTTCTGTGCATTAGGTAGATAGCAAGGACCTGCTACCAGCAAGGGCTCTCTCACAACTGAAGCAAAGACCAGACTCCCAGTGGGGCCATTGAACTTACTGGTCAGTGCTGGTTTCTGAAGGTACCAGGCGTGGAAATGAGCACAGGAGGGGCGTACAGTGCATCTTGCTTCATTAAGCTTTCTAAGCATGTAATATCACTGCTGGCCAGGGAAGGTGGCTCCTAAGATCTGATGCTTATTTAAGAACTGGGAAGGGCCACCATTTTGATTTAAGGACCAGCAGTTTTCCTTTTTCCTTTCAATTTGCCTAATGTTCTTATGAGAATGAGAAGACATCACAGCTCTGATGGGGATCATAGAATCATAGAATAGTTTGGATTGGAAGGGGCCTTTGAAGGTCACCTAGTTAATCCTGCAATGAGCAGGGACGTCTTCAGCTAGACCAGGTTGCCAAGGGCCCTGTCCAACCTGGCCTCAGATGTTTCCAGGGATGGGGATGTAATGGGACCCCTGATAAAAGCAAAAAGCACTGGGGAGTGGCCAAGCTTTTCTCCCTGTGCGTGTGCTGGGGAGGGGGGAAGATGAGGGAACGGTGTCACTTAGCACTGAGATGTGAAAAGCTCCAAGCATGTAAATACTTTCACTGTTGAGTTTTGTGCATATGTGAAGTGGGTCCTCGAGTCTTCTCAGTGTTAGATAGTAACATCCTCTGCGGAGGGTGGGAAATCTCAAGTTTCCTTCTTGGCACTACTGCTTGCAGAATAGGTGACTGTCTTACAAGTGTGAAAATACACACACACAAACCTGGAGCTGTACCTAAAGATTTCTCAGCTCTGCCTAATTTTACTATAGTGAGCATTGCAGTAGATGACAAGTCAAAGAATAAATACGTAGTAGTCTTGTTAAGCAAGTGGATCTTGTCAAGAAACTGAAAATTCAGCATGAGAAGACTCCCAGTTCTCACTACCTGCAAGCAAGCTTTTTATACATTTGTTTTTCCTATCCAATACCACCTTCTGTTGTCGTTTCAGAAGTGTTTGGAGCCCAGCACCCAGCACAGGCTCCACTCACCTCCCTCTGTGAGGAACAGGAGGCAGCAGTATCTAATCCCCCAGGCAGCATCACCTACAGCAGGCACACATACCTACAGGTATGCTGCAGCTGCATACCCTAGGCTCTTCCTGTTGACCTGGCTGGGTTTTTTCTGCGTTGTTTTTCTAACCAGATCTTCCTACTCACACACCATTAATGGTTGTTATTTTATCACGTTGTTCTACCAGCCTTTCCACTCCCCATCTAAAGTATGCAAAAAGAACATGCAGTTTATGCAGCGCCTCTCCTTGCAATCACATCACCTATCTATTCTCCACATAAAAGTTCCAAAACCAGCACTAGTTGTAAAATTTCCTTCCCCAGCCCAAGCTTTATCAACAGGATTCTGTGCACCCTGGTGTGCTGCTGCTGGCCCAGCGTAAGCCTCGTGATCTCCAAACGTGAACCCAGCAGAAACAGAGGCAGCTCTCGGGGACAACCACACAGGTAACGTACAGAATCATAAAACAGTTGGGGTTAGAAGGTCATCTATTCCAATTTCCCTGGAATTATAAGGGACATCTTCTGATGACCAGGCTGCTCAGAGCCCCGTCCAGCCTGACCTTGAGTGTTCCCAGGGATGGGGCATCCACCACCTCTCTGGGCAACCTGTTGTGGTGTTTCACCATCTTCATCATAAAAAATGTCCTCTTTATATCTAATCTGCATCTACTGTCTTTTAGTTTACAACCATTACCCCTTGTCCTATCACAACAAGCCCTATTAAAAAGCCAGTCCCCATCTTTCTTAAAGCCACCTTTAAGTACAGACAGGTAGTCCTGCTCAGGAGCAGCAGGAGTATGCCATCCAGGTGAGCTTCCGTTTCTGTAGGTGGACAGGAGCTACCACAGTTGTTTTAACTCAGACTCATCAACTGGCTTTATTTTATATACATGATAGATAGAGATAGATTAGATAGATAGATAGATAGATAGATAGATAGATAGATAGATAGATAGATAGATAGATAGATAGATAGATAGATAGATAGATAGATAGATAGATAGATAGATAGATAGATAGATAGATAGATAGATAGATAGATAGATTAGATAGATAAACTATAGTAACAGAGCACTGACAAATAGATAAGTGAAACCACTGCCTTCTTGTAGGCTGGGTGTGAGTCCTTCCATGTGGAGGGAGGAACATCTTTCTTCTAGGGAACTTTTGTTCCTCAGTGTCATACAGCTCATAACCATATACGGAGAAACTCACCTTTGCTTCTGGTCTGGGCTCCCACGTAAATCAACTGAATCATTCCCAGCAGCTATTAAGTCACTGTCCCAGCTGCTTTCCTCGGTCTCCACTGGGCCCACATGTACCCCAAGCAAAAAGGAAGTCAAAGTCTGTTGTCATCAATATGTGCCTCACAAAACGGCTGAGGGGGGAAGGGACCTCTGGAGGTCATCTTGTCCAATCCCCTGCTTAAGCAAGGAGGGCCAGGACCATGTCCAGTTGGTTTCTGGGTATCCCCAAGGATAGAGAGTTCACAGGCCATGCTCAGTCACCCTCACCTTTTTTTATTTTTTTTTAAGGGATGTGGATGGACAAAAAGAAGAAGCACAAGCAACATGATTGATGTTGCATATGTCATATGACCTCCTTAACTATTCCATGCTAGCTAAGACAGTGGAGACATAAAGCAGATTGTGATCCTCACTCTTGGGTTTCTGAAAAAGCTGAAAACTTTTGGATGAATGATTGCCAGAAGCCTATTGTCTTCCAAGTCCTGTACCAGACACTGTACTGGAGAATTCTCTTCCTCATGTTAATGAGAGTGTGGATTTCAATATATATGTCATGGAGTTTTTGAGCCACTTGAAAGTTTATATGGGAACAAGATTTGAGGAGGATGCCAGGCACTTGGAACTCAGGATTGCTAGAACTGTGGAGAAACAGAAGTGAGCTAAAAGCCAAGCCCTCTTTTGCACAACCTTTGTTCTGGTACAGCAAATTATCCCTTCTGCTCTTCTCATTCTTTGTGACTTCCTTGTTTTGCTGGAAGGAAGCCCATGGCCCATGCCGGAGAGATGGCCCATGACCTGATCCCAGGGGAGGATGAGGTTGTGCGTAGATCCCAACCCCAAAGCACTAAGATCATTTACTAGGGGAGGTGGGGCCTGATTTTGAAACAGATTCTGTTGTGTGAACTGAGCAGAGGACAGGTTTGATGTGTTTGCATTACTCTACATTGCTGACTTGTACAGGTGCTTTAAACCCCCTGGAGTTCCCTGCAACTCTCATGCCCACAGAGCCTATGCTGTTACCCAGTGAGAAAAAGCTCCCTGGGCAGAGGATATTTCCTGCATGATTAATTCTCTCTTCTTTCCATCCTCCATCCTAATTCTGTTTTCTGGCAAGAGAAGGAGTCACATCTGGTAGACATAAGCATGTATGGCACTTCTAAAGATCTCCGTCCCAAGATGAAGCTGAACTGATTTAGCCCTTGGGGAGGTTTAGCAGCATTTTAAAGGTAGAGCAGATGCTAACCTGTAACACCAGAGGTAAAAGTGCATGTTGTTGCCCTACCTGTGGGATGGACAGCTGTGCCCACAGGGTGCTATGAGCTGTCCTGTTCAGCTGTCCTCCAAGAGTCAGCGTGTCTCGCCAGGAGACTGGGAGGCAGTGTAGAGCCAGAGCTTCCTCCTGAGTCACCACTGCTCTCTTCCTGAGCCAGGTCTTCTCCTCCTGAGCCAAACTCTTGCCAGAGCTGGCAGACAGTAACTGTATTGCAAAGCCATGTAGGTTTAATGGGCAATGACAGAACACCCATCCTTCTCTACGTCTGCTGTGGGACATGAGCAGTGCCGGTGTGCCTCCTCTGTCCCTTCTACATCTGCCGAGGGAAGCCTTGATAAAGCACATCGCAGCCACGAGTGTCCACTGATGTTAATCATGAGTCTGTGGCCAAGGACTATCAGAAGGACTGAGTCTTTCTTCCCTCTCCTGCTCTGAGGGAGACCAACATCATTAAGTCCCTAAGATTGTTTGCTGGCCTTGTCTGTCAGACTTTGGATGTTGCTCTTTCACAACAGGCAAGCTATTCTTGCTGAAGCACAACCTACCACTGCTATTGATCAGCTGTAAGCAGCAAAGCCTGTAGGCAGCAGCCTCCTCATGCTGCCTTCAGATGAAGCTCTGGTGCTTTTTTGGGCAGGGAGTACAGCAAGAAGTCAGAAAAGCTTTTTATCTTTTCAGATCTACCAATATGGATATGTATGACCCTTTCAGGACATAAGTATTAAACATGTCACTTAGTGCCAATATAAATGGCGCTTGGGAAGTTCTCTGTTTTAATTGAGGGAATGCATTTGGTCCTCAGAGACCTCAACATGTACTTGGGTGAATAAATGTTTTAATAATTCAACTTCATCTCTCCTAATCTTATAGCTGCAACCCACAGGAAAACTTGATTTTCCTTGACGCTGAATACCAAATGAAGAATGCTCCAATTGATTTATCTGCTTTTTTACTTTCTGTCCTTGGTTCTAAGTTCTCAGCCAGCCTCTTAGACCAAGGGGGAGCCCCACCACAGGACCCACGTTCACAGAAGCTCTATGCCAAGTCCACAGGATGCAGCCATCAGTTGGCATCCTCCTCGACTCTCCCTCTGGGTTGAGGCTGCCTGAGAAAGCAGTGTCCCCTCAGAGTCTACCTCAGAGCAAGAGCTGAGTCTTCCAGCATCCATCTACTTCACTGATAATTGCTTTTCTCTCATTTGTGGAAAAGGCAGGCTTGCACGAAACACATCTTCCCCCACGGATGGTTCCTCCTGTCAGTAACCCAAGCCATTTTCTGGTGCTTTGTTCTTGCATTGCACTTTAAATCTTTCTTCTTTTTTAAAATTCATAAGGCAGCTAAGAGGGTGAAAGCAGGCCCCAGGTGGGCTGTGGGATGGAAAAGAAAGAAACCCAACAGTCTAAAAGTTGTGTATCTCTCACTACAGAAGCTGTGCTTGGCGTGCATTTCATCTGAACATACCCATCCAGCAAGGAAAGGTATTGATCAGGCATTGTCACTGCTCATGGTACAATCTCTAACTATTCTGGATGGCCCAGAGATGTGCATTGGATGTAACGCTGCAGTTTTGTGATGGTGGTGTTATTCTGTGAGGCTGTACAGTTGCAGTCTGAAACAAAGACAGAAGGCTGTCTGCACAAACTGTATTTTTCGGGGGGAATATGGAACCCCCTCCGCTCCTCCACACCATACCCACCAACATTTATAAGACACCACTGCACAGATGTCTGCATCTTACAGCCCTGGGATTCTTTTAAGGACGGGAGGAGAAGGAGAAGTCTGGTGTGTTCAACAAAGGCTGGACACTGAGTCCTTACATGAGAGGGTCCTCAGTCTATAGGGGGAGGGAGGATGGCAAAACAGCAGGTCATTGATTAGAAATTGCCTTCTACAGCACATGCCCAGGACTGTATGTGGCCAACACCTACTGCTGTCCTTGTAACTTGCACAGGCCACTGAGCAGAGGCCCCTGTTTGCTTCGTTCCAGGAGGGTGGCTCTGCTCGTCTGCCTGCCAGTGGGTGCACACTGCTGCACAGGGGGTTAATGTCAGCTGTGGCCTTACATAACTTTTAATTGCCTGCGTTTGCCATCTGTGAGGCTAAGGCACTAACAGCCACAGTGGAAGTGCTGAGGAATAAGTCCGTGAGTAATTCCAGTTTTATCCCCAGCTTGTTCCATTTACCTCATTACGGGACTGCCTGCAGCCTTCAGCTGCTCTCCACTTCCCAGAGTTAATAGATTTCACGTGCCTCTGTGCCACGTCCCTCTCAGCTGAGCTACTAACTCTGCACAGACACACACCTGGTAACCTTCCCCCACGCCCACGGCCAGCGTGTTGGTGTGAAGGCAGCCCAGGCGCTCTGTAGCTGGGGTGCAGCAGCTGACACCTGAAAATGCACGATGTTCAAAGAGCAGCCCGGGCCACGGTGCTCTGTTGTGATGCAGCACACGCTGTGACAGGAGCAGCGAGGCAGAAACAGCTGCTGCTTTCGAACAGCAAACGGCAGAAATGCTGCCTGTGCTGGAGAGGGGCAGATCGCAGCTACACTGTGCCTCAGTCACCTCGGGCTGCAACCACCCTGGAGCAACCCTGAGCAGGACACTTTGGGCCCCTCACTACAGGACGTCATTGGGATACTGAAGAGTGCCCAGATAAGGGCAATGTAGCTGGTGAAGGATTCTGGAGCACAAGTCTGATGAGGAGTGGCTGAGGAAACTGGGGATATTTAGCGTGGAGAAAAGGAGACTCAAGGTGGGGACCTTATTGCTGTGTTACAACTACCTGTAGCCAGGTGAGGGTCGGTTTCTTCTCCCAAGTAGCAAGGGATAGGACAAGAGGAAAGGATGGCATTGGAACGGGCTGCCCAGGGAGGTGGTAGAATCACCCTTCCTGGAGGTGTTCAAAAGGTGCGTGGATGTGGCAGCTGGGGATATGGTTTAGGGTGGACTTGGCAGTGCTGGGTTAACAGTTGTATTCAATGAGCTTAGAGGTCTTTTCCAACCTAAACTATTCTATGATTCCATGAAACAGCCCCTGTGCACGGATGTCTGCCTGAGTTTGGGTGAAGCAGGTCCCCATGGTCAGCATGAGCTTCATCATCCTGCACCCTCATCTGGAATACAGATCTTGGTATTAGGGGCACAAAATGTATTGCTTTTTTGAGATCCCCCCATTGCTTTTTGTCTTTGTGCTGCAAAGGGCTTCAGGACACAATGGGGGCTCCCAGAGAGGCAGCTCCTGCCTGGTGGAAACTGCCATGACTCCCTTGATGGGATCTCTGATGCCCTCTAAGGAGCTCACATTGGCTGAGGAGGTGCTCTCTGGCATCCCTGGAAGCTGTTATGGACCACTTTCCAGATCAGGAGTAAGAATTTAAAACTAATTCAGGTCCTCTTCTGGGTCATTGTGGGAGTATTTGGAAACATAGAGAGCAAAAAGGAGAAAATATTTTCATTGCTTAGAGTTTCCTGATGTGACACGAAAGGCTCAGTGCTTGTAGCTCTCATGCTATGATGTTTGCTTGGCTTTCTTGGAAGATATTTAGCTAGTCATTATCAATTAATAGATTTGTATCTGTAAAAGTAGCTGCACAACACTTGGACACACTTTTGCGACGGCTGTTACCAACCCCTTTCCATTTAAAACAAGGGTTCCTGGAGTCTGGGAACTCCAAGAATTTCAGTTTGCACTCTAAGAAAATGTGAATTTTCTTCTCTACTCCTTCAGGTTGTGAAGCAAACTTCAAAATCATGTCTTGGCTGCACTGTGAGAAAGCTCAGCACCAACAAGTATGCGTGGTGATTTTTAAGCCAAGCTCACAGCTCTGTGAGGGTTTACATGCAATTTTGAATGTGAGACGCTATGAATAACAATAGTAGTCTTGAGGCAGTGAGGTGTAACGGGGTAAACAATATGAGATTTTCCCAGTGGGTTGAAATGAGACTACTTCAAATCTTTTGTGAAATTTTAACACAGTTCAGAGAAACGTTTCCTGAGGAGCATGTGGGCTGCAGTGGTGGGAACAGGTTCTTCCAGTGTGTTAACAAGGAAGGATACTGCCTCAGAAATTACATCCAAGCATTTTCAGAGCTGAGTAGCTTATAAATATATTCTTTATGTTCTGATATGTGAGATTGGGCACTGGAGGGTGCCTCTGTTTTTCAGCAGAGAGGATCTGAATGATGTAGTTCGAAGAGGAGCTAGAGCTCAAAACTGAAGTCTCTCTGTGAAGTATCGTACAAAACAAGAAAGCTAGACCAAGACTCAGACCTATTTGGGGTGAGAGGTATGCAAACCACACTGGATACCAATGCAGTGGCATGAATCTGAGTCCCTCACAAAACTCATGGCTATCCTTCCTTTTGGACAGGTTTTGCCTCCGTAAAGATTACCTGAGATGCAGGCTCTGAGTGAAATTTGTCTGGGGCAATTAGCTGAATTTCCACTTGCTAATCCCTACCCATTACTTAGGCACTCGGGGCCAAATGTTTTGAAGTATTTTTAATGTCCCATCTTGAAATTACCGACATACAGTTCTTCATCGGTGCTTTCAAGAGGCCCAAGTTCAGCTGAAGGGCTTCCTGTGTGCACACAGACTGACTGATTAAAGCAGTGGTGTATTCTTATTTGCACCTGCTCCTCCTCTGTCTTTTCATGCCTCAAACTAGAAGCCTAATGTGGACAACTGTGTTATAAATGGTGCAAGGTGCTGCACCTGGGTCAGGGCAAACCCCGGTACCAACACAGGCTGAGGGATGAAGGGAGAGCAGCCCTGCCAAGAAGGACTTAGAGGTGCTGATGGATCAGAGGTTGGACATGAGCTGGCATTGTGCAGCTGTGGCTCAGAAAGTCAACTGTATCCTGGGCTTTATCAAAAAGCAGCGTGGGCAGCAGGTCAAGGGAGTTGATTCTACCCCTCTACTCCACTCCGATGAGACCCCACCCTGAGCACTGCATCCAGCTCTGAGATCCTCAGCACCTGTTGGAGCAGGTCCAGAGCAGGGCCGTGAATATGATCAGATGGGTAGAACATCTCTCCTATGAAGACAGACTGAGAGAGATGGGGTTGTTCGGCCCAGAGAAGAGAAGGCTCCAGGGAGACCTCATTGCAGCCTATAGGACAAGGGGTAGTGGTTGTAAACTAGAAGAGGGTAAATTCAGATGATATAAGGAAGAAATTTTTTATATTGAATGGTGGAATACTGGAACAGTTTGCCTGCAGAAGTTGTGGATGCCCCGTCCCTGGGAACATTCAGGGTTAGGCTGGTGGGGCTCTGAGCAACCTGGTATAGTTGATGTCCCTTCTTAATGCAGGGAGGGTATTGGACTAGATGACCTTTAAAGGTCCTTTCCAACCCAAACTATTCTATGATTCTATGAAAAACATCAAGGCCCTGAAGCTGAGCTGCTGCACCAGTTGATTCGAAGCATAAATTTTGAAAATATAAAAATAGGCTTTTAGCAGCCTGCCTGACAGAGGTAGAGACGTTGTGTGGGCACGCTGTTCCAGAACACGGCCGTGCAATGGTTATTAAGAACTGTACTTCCATAATAACAGTGCTGGGAGGCTTCCTTAGTAAAGAATGATATGCAAGTTTCGACTTCTTCCTCGCTGAGACCTGGAGGCAGCACTGTGCTTGGTTAGCTCTGGTGCATTATCCTGTAATAGCCAAGCAATATACTTCAAGTGAAGGATGCATAATGGAGTGTTTTCTCTCCCCTCCCCACTCCCTACCACTTCACTTTCAGAATAGCATCTTCCATTGTTGGTTATTGTCATTATCAACTGATTTCCCCAATGACTGCCCTAACCATCATTTCCTAGCTTCTGGGCATTAAGCAAAGATTGCTGCAGCATAATTGGATTAATTTAGAGACTGACTTTGAAGAGCATAATTGATCTGAATTTTATTCTGTTTTCTCTAGCCACTGTTTTCACTAAAAATCATGAGGTGGCAATGCCTGTGAGCCCAGGCATGGGTTCAAGTCTTCTGCAGGCAAAGCCTTAGTGAGTGAGTGAGCCCCACCCCTGCTAAGTGGGTACCTTCACCCAGGCTCCGTGCACCTCATCTCTGGGGAGGGGTTCCTGCTGGGCGTCATGCTCCTTCCTTCTGCCGCCCTTTGCAGGGCTTGAGGCGCCAGAAGAACCGTGAAACAACTCACTTCTCCACCATCACTGCAGGGGTTGCTTCATGCTGCAGGAAGGGTTTTGCCATGTCATTGCTGTGACACGGGGTGTGGGTGATGCCTGCACGGCTGTCCCCACACAGAGCCTGCTTCGGGGGTGCTCTGCAGGAGGCTTGTCTCCAGCATCATAGCAGCATTTCCAGGCATTTAGGTGTGTTGCTGCAGTACTCAGTGCAGGAAACCTTGCATTCTGCCACGGTTTCTGACTGGGTTTTGATTCTCTCTGTCACAGGGGTGCAGGCGCGGGAGGGGAGTGCCCCGCGGACACTGCAGGGGGCCCCGTTTGGTGCCTTGTCAGATCCCTGAAGAAGCGTGTGCTCACCAGGGATCCCCAAAACAAGCTTCGTGGTTCATTCCCATAGCTTTCTTTTTCCATGTACGACATCTTCGCTTGATTTTCGTCACGCGTCTTCATCAGTTGTTAAAGAATTAAAAGTTTTGGGGTTTTAGTTATATAGTAGAATAATTATGAAAGTCTCAACTGAGCAGCGTGACTGCAGCCCATCAGCCTGGGTGCATCCTCTGAGCTCTCCATGCCCTTTCATCTCTGCTTGGATGATTGCAGGGCTTGCCAGAGGTGCTCAGCATGTACCCTTCCTCCTATGGGAAGAGGCTTGTCTAGGACATTTGGGTAGTGGTTACCTCAAACACAGGCCTGCCCAGGGCTAGGATAGGATCCTAGCATGAGTTACCCAGGCTGGTAAGTATTATTTGTCACAACTTACACACAATGGATGGAACTCTTGTACTGCCGCCAAGCCCACGGCTGCCATCCCACTAATTTCAGCAAAGACGGGATGTCCTTGCCGTGTCTTTGGAGAGCACCTGGCTCTCATATTCATGTGTGGCAGCACACTGCTGTGATCACATCCCATGATTCCCCCTCAAAGTAGAAAAGGGAAAGGGGTACAACTGTGTTACTGCTTCCTACTCCAGTGCCAAGAAACAACAGAACTAAGG
The DNA here is from genome assembly GCA_013399855.1 of Oxyruncus cristatus. NCBI lineage: Eukaryota > Metazoa > Chordata > Aves > Passeriformes > Cotingidae > Oxyruncus > Oxyruncus cristatus. The sequence goes on from VXAY01004461.1 coordinate 2,079,131, forward strand.
CAATGTTGGCACTGAGGGCTACTGACCCTTGTCCTTCCTATTGTTTTGGCAAAAAGGAGTGATGCTGCCCGACAGTATGCCCAACATGCTCTGGAGTCCAGTCCTCTGAAAACCACACAATTCTATGCCTGCAGCAACCTGGTATCCTGTTTCCAAATAAATTAGAGACAGCAGGGATGGAGGCAAGTCAAACCCCATTGCCCAATGATGCCGGGCATTCCCCTGGACAATCAGCTGCTCCTCAACTGTCAGCATGTTGTCCTAAGGGCATCAGCCTTGGGGGGCATGCACCCTCCCTGCACTGCTGTCTGCAAGTGCCACAAGACAAAAAAAACCTCCTCTGGTGTTTTTCCATACAAAACTCGCAGGTGGAATTCATGTCCTTTTGCACATAAAGGCCAGGATCATTGTAGAAATGTTGATAAAGACATACTTGCTTCAAAGCTCACAATAGATTTTACCCACTTCTTCTCCTGCTTGTATTGTCTTGTAATAAATTTCTTGATGATTTAGTTGAGTCAGTGGAAAGAATCCACACTAACAGAATTAGTAAGATCCTTAGAGTAATGTTTTCCTAGAGTAACCTCCAGCAAATTCATACACAGGAAGCTTTTCATTCCAATACCTGAACAATAGTTCTTAGAGGTCATCTTTGCCAGTTTTTTAACCTTGCTGCTTGTACTCCTCAAATACCAAGAATGTCACAAACACTTCAATCTTTTGTGGCTCTTAGCTCTCAGGATTTGGTATGAGGTGCACCTTTAATCGCTTGCCTTTTGGATTTTGCTTCCAGCTTTCCAGGTTCTCTCTGGTAGAACAAAGCCAAGAAGACAAAACTGGACTGCAGAAGCGGTACTGCTGGACACCCAGAGTGCCCCACTGAAATTCCTCTCCCCAGTGCCTGAAAACTTTATCCCTTGCCTCTTCCTTCTCTCTCTCAGTTAGTCATGCTCCCCTTCTCACATGCACACTTTTTCCATGCAGATATTACAATTATGCATGAGGCTGGAACGCATTGTAAGATTTCTTTTCCCTCCTCCACAAATATCTAAACTTATCCCTAACTACCTAGTTAATCTATCCATTAGATCCAAATGTCCCCAGCATTAGAGGGTGTTTGGGTTTGGGATTCTGATTCAGGCTTATCTAGGGAAAACACTGAAAGGTCACTGCGTTTTAGTTCATCTAGCAAAGGAAGCTGAAAGGCGCTCAGTGCTACTGTATGAATGTTCTGTCTGAAACCAATATCTATCTGCAAACGTGGTGTGACTAATTTGGGTCTGAAAGACTTTTACGTAAGTCTTGTTTTGCTTTTTGTGTTCCCCTTGGTTTTCATCACTTCTTTACACCCCACCGAAGACATTGGCATGCTCGCTCAATGCTATTGACTCCCTAATGGCAGCAGAGGAGTGAGACAGGAGATTAAACTGTCCAATCAATTGCCCTCCTGCCTGTAGTATGGGCATTATTTCCCACAGTACACATTCAACGTGGCGCTCTGTGACCATTAACACAGTGGGTGCTGTTAGACAGTGAAATGTTAGACAGCAGCACGCTAATAAAAGGTGTAATGAATACCATGATATCCCTACCGACGGCCACAGAAAAGTTGGTTTGGGGCAACAGGAACTGTGTGGTGGGGCACACTGTACGTGAAATAGGGTTGTCTGTCCTAATAAGTAAATGCTCTTTTATCACAGGGCTGGTGTGGAAACACTGAGCAGGAGAGAAAACTGAATTTGAGGGGAATGTCCCCCTGGATTAGAGAGGTGGACAAAGCATACGTTACCTCCTAGCAACTCGCATTTGGTGCCATATGGCTTAACGTTGCAGACTGGACACTAATGCCAAGAAATTCAGCAAGCATTTTTCCAGGTTTTGCACTGCCAGGTTGCCAAGCGTTACTCCTCAATCCCACAATTTGCCATTCAAATCTTACCTGCTGCTCTCCTCTGTTTTGTGAAACAGGACACAAAACTGCACTTCTTCCCAAAGAGAGGATCAGCTTTGCAGCTTCTCTGTTAGGGTTTCTCGCTCCCAGCTGACACCCTTTCCTACTGATGCTCTCGTAATTACCAGACTAGAGAAATCCCATGAGCATCTGCTGAACAGCCTGGCTTTGGCACAGCTGGATTTGAGAGTCAAGCAGCACCATTCTTCCCACACAGACTCATTGTATGACCAGGGAAGGCTTGAACCAAGAAAGGCAAAGACTGACTTCTAATTCATGCCTGAAAGAGTCTCACAGGGAGTCAGAAGCAGTTACCCAGCTATGGGCAGGGGCTACCAACCAGGGTCTGTGCATACCACTGAATTGTGATGGGGCTCTGGCAAGAACTGAGGGGCTGAGGAAGGGCAGGGGGACATCAGTCACCTCCAGCTGGGCAGCTGAATCTGCCTGCTCCCGGCTATCTTCTCTTGCAGGGTTTTTCTCAGGTTTTGAATGGGCCAAGTGGAGTTTCTTTCATTATGTCTCCTGTGAGATCATTATGCAAGTTAACAGTGTCTTGTTAGGAAAGGGACTGTGGATATGTAGTGTGACCTCCTCTTTTCCTAGATTCACCTCTTCATTTATGTTTGCTTTGAATTAGCTAGTTAAGTCCCTTTATCAACATTATTTATAGGTTTCATATATTTCAAGACTGCTCCTTTGTTCCTAGTCTGTACTTGTTTCTTAATCTAACTAATCATCTCACATGTTTTAAAATATTTTCACTCTTCCTCGTAAACCAAATTTTGGACCTTGATGAATCCATTTGGTGCACTGATCTGAACTCTCTGCCTTTTATCTTCATCTCATAAAGAAGTGTACAGGCTATTCCAGGTGTGACTGTGAAAAGATTTTATCTATATATTCCAGCCTCATTATATGTTTCTCTGGCGGTTTTAACTTGCTATACTGCATTGCAAATACAGCCCCCTAAGATTCTTTCCATGTGATTTCTCTGCAGGTTTATCTGATTGTGCATTTCTTAGACTGTTCTTTCCCCTTGTGATTTAGAGTAGCTTTTCATTTTGATTGGGTTTTATTCCATAAGTGGTATCTCCTTTTCTCACTTTCTCCCTTTATTTTTTTATCTGGATGAGTTCTATCCTGGTTTTTTTTCGTATCTTCTTTGTATTAGTAATTTCATTCAATTTAATATATCTGGGACTTTGATTAATATATTCTTTATTTTCTGCTCTGGGTAATTAGTAAAAGCACAAAAGAAAAGATGCCTGTTATTTAACAACTGTCTCTGCTGGTGTCCCTTCTGACCTGTAAGTGGTTACTTCCACCATTTGTTTATAATCTTTAATTTTGTTTTTAAAAGACATGTGATCACCTCTTAACCCTAGCACATAATGTTGAAATGAAGACCGAATGGACATTCTCATAAAATATTCTACTAATAACTCCAAATATAACAGTACAAGGAGGTTATAGGAGATGACCAATGCAGACTCTTTTGTCTGCAGAACCTGTATTACATGTGTTGTTTTCCTAGAGCTGTTTATTTTGTAATTTTGCTGTTATTAACCTTGACCAAAAAAAAGGTGCTCAGAAAGTCATGACATTTCTGTGCTTTGCATTATTGACTGTTGTTTAATTTTTTTTAATTAAATTCTGTGTCTCTGAAAGGATAATACCTTCCAAAGGAAAAAATAGATTGTCTTCCTTCTGCGACACCAAACTACTGGAATCTAGAAATTACTTTTTCTAGCAGCAGAAGCTCAGCAACACCTTCTCATAACTCTGTATTTCCAATTGTCATGGTTTAGGAATGGTATTCTCCAACTTCCTGCTCCCATTAAAACCATACACTTCCCCCTCACCTTCCCCTGTGGCAGATGGAGAGTAGAATCAAAGGCACAAAAGGCCAAGATGACGGGTTGAGATAAGAACAATTTACTGGAAACAGCAGTGAGATAAGGAAATAAACAGCAGCAGCAACAATATTAATAACAAAAGTGTACAAGCGAGAGAGAGAGAGAGTGATTCACATGCAAATGCTCACACCACAGCCCAAGCATGCGGTGCCACACTCCCCTGAACCAGAAGTGAGCCCTTCCCCCGTTGTTAGAAAATCACCTGTGGTGGCATAGAATAATCTCCAGGTGTTAGCCATGCCCCCTCCTGGCTACTGCAAAAATTCACCATAACTGGGATGCCAGTGAAATTAGTCAGAAATCTGTCCCAGTGCTGACTGCGATGGAAATCACCCTGTGAAAGCAAAACTCTATTTTTTACAGCATAAAACAGGGTCTTATTTTTTGAAACATAATTCAGTTCTTCCAATAACTTCTTGGAAAGTGATTGGATCCCTCTGTATTTTTCCGTGTTTCAAACAATATGTACAAGAATAAAAAAAAATTTGCAGTGCACTGTGAGCATACTGTCCCATAACTGCAAAAAAAATGGTCATTTTTCTGCTTCAAGAGGAACAAATTATGCTGCTCTATTTTCTCTCCTGTTTTTGTGGCACTCCCTGCTCACAGCATCCCAGGCTTCATGCTATCAGAAATGGTCTCAAGGCTTTCAAGACCTACATGCTTGCACGGACAGTGGCTGTTCCTCTCATGGTGTTCATACCATAACCTAGAGCAGGAAATCTGAAAATTGTGTACAGCTTTTTCTGATCTTTAACCTTGTAGAAACCTTGGGCTATGCCAAATTTCTAATGTTTACATGTGTGGTATGGTTTCTTAGCCAATACTGCTAGAGAGCAGTTGGGTTTCATTGATTCTCGCTGTGTAGTGGGAGAAGCAGGACCCTTTCAGATCCCTGGGACACTCCCCCCATCCCGGTACTGAAGGAATTCTCCAAAAGGCGTGTTGCAAAACAATTCCTTATCAATATTTCTTTTAATAATGTGAGTTTGGGTTTTTTCCCTGTTAACTTAGAGACTAAACAGCCCACACACCCCACATTACTATAATTTGCTTATTTAGAGATCACACCTGCATTTTGTGGAAGCATTGCACATATACCACACCTTTCCTTTGTCTGTTTTACTCTGTGATGGAAGATTTTTCTACGCAGCTTATTCAGCGTCTCAGCCATTCTCCATTTATGATTAATTTCAGATACTTTGTAATTTGTAAATGGCATTGCAGAATTGCTTACACAAACACTATGAAAAGGAAGAAATATTCAACTGAGTATTCCCTGCCTCTACAGATATTTGTGCTGAGGGCAGCTTTGTAGGCCTCACAAGAGCACCAAATATTTCCAAATATTTGTTTCTGCAAAATGAAACTCACAGCAAAAAAACACAGTATCAGAAATGCCTTGAATTAACGTAAAATAAAAAGTGACACAGAACAAAATTTATGGTAGCACACAATTAAAGTGGTCCACAGGCAGCAAGTGGCTGTCAGGGTACATACATTTGTTTTAGCCTGTAATTACACAGAATAAGTGCATTGGTCTGGCAAAAAATAAAAAAACAACTGTTCCCGCTTAATTCAGTGAGTATTTCCTGCTGAAGATATATTAATAAGTGATAGTGCATAATTTTGCTAGGGGAACTTGAACTTTTTGTTCGTTTCCCCCGGTAATAAAAAAGCTAATTAATCCCCTGTGTTGAGCTGATGAGTAACAGTTTCTTTTAGGTACAATGATGTCATATGCCAGTATATATGCCAGCCCTCTCTTAGTCTCTGTTCATCATATAGAGACCAATGGCAGTTTACTGAATTTTGTTGCTCAGTATGCTCCACATCCAGTAATCTCAGGTCATTTGAAGCAGACCTTACACAGAAAGTTGAGATTAAACAGTAAAAACTGAAGACAAATCCATAATTAAATCTACAATTAAATATAAGGATTATAGAGCACTAATGCAAAAACTTCACCTTAGCGTTGAAAGTTGGTTTTAAATCATGTAAGTTATATTTTACAATACAGAACCCTTAAAATTGTTTCCACATTGTAACTGGAAATAAATACGTACTATAAAATCACAAGCGCCTGTACCTATAACAAACTTTCCTGAGAACAGTTTCTGAGATTTATTGACACTTTCTTCTGTTTCCTTTACCCTGAAACAGAAGCAACATTTTAATTGCGCTAAAGACAGACCATCAGAGAAAGTTGCTCTCATTAGGTTGAAAAAAGTCCCTGAATGTCCCCTCAACAAAAGCACATGCAATATTGCAAATAGTTTGGTTTGTGCTCCACTTCTTCATAGCCTTGGAACTTTGAGTCCATCACAAGGGCTATGGTGAGGACCCTAAGGAGAATGACACACTCCTCGGGATACCTAAAGCTGACCAAAGCCTTGCCGTGCCTCTGCTCTGGTTGGACCAACCTTTGTTTAAGAGGTGCCTGGATGCTGCCTGCAAATCTAGTCTTGTCTTTATATGTTGATGCTTTGCTCAAAACGTGCTAGTGCTGCTCTGACTCCTGGCCTTGCCCTTGGCTACTAGATCCCACTTGCATTCCTTCAAGCCCACTGCAGCTTCCCAGATCCTCACCCCAGTCCCATCTCTGCTCCCTGCTCTGGTGGCAGGAGCCTCTTTGAAGCCCAAGAGCAGCAGTCACAGGACCAATACACCAAGTCCCGTGCACCAAGGCCCCATCTGTGCTGAGTCCTGCCCAAGTCTGCTCAGCCCAGCACACCAAACCACTAGACATTGCTCAGGACACAGAACAACACTGTAAGTTGAGGAAGTAGCTGGAAAATCAGCCACGCTGCACCCAAACCTACCTAAGCCTGTGCTGAGCTTTACTCCTAGCTCCATGCAGCTTAATGACTGATTGGAAATCTGCATCCATCTTCCTCTGAGGTGCCATCTCACCCATCTACAGGCTGTCTTGAAAATGCAAGTCCTCTCCTTTGCACGCAGTTTTTTTAGTGCTCCCACGCTCTCCTTTTTGAAAATAATAAAATGTTTAAGCTAGAAGAAAGAAAAGAAATGGAAACACATTCCCTAAAACTCCAGGAGCCGGCACGCTTGCCCTGCACATTGGCAGACGTTTCCCTGCTTACCTCCACTGTGGTAGCTCTCTGGTAGCGCACAGCAGCCTCGTCTTTTCTCTTTCAAACGGGAATCCTCTTCTGGGTGCGCAGTGCAACTGCTGGCTAACACTCACCTGGATGGCACTGTCTGACAGAGCTGGCTGCCACGGTCTACGAACGCCACGTCAGAAACACACGGAGGGCCTCGGCTTGTGCTTTAATATACGGGGCGTGTGCAAGCCCCCTGCTCACTTGGAGGCAGGGAAAGGACTGTGCCCGTCACAGAAAACAGGGTATTTTAAACGCAGCTGGTAACTTGGCATCGCACTGTGTCCCTCTGCACACAGACATGGCTGGTAGGTCCCTCACTGCCCCAAAGGATGCTGTGAGCTGCTAGGGGCACGCTGCCAGCTGCCTCCGAGAGCTCCTCTGTTAACTCTGTAAGGCCAGCAGTGAGCGGCTTTGGAGGTTAACGGTCAATTTGCTGCATCAGTCTCCCTGGCAGTCTGGTAATTGCAATGTTGAAGACTGAACCAGGGGGTCCAGAAGGATTTTTCAGAATTTCCCAGAACAGGCAGGCAAATTGGCTCTCAGCAAGTTTCTGACTCCCGTTGTGGAACATCTTCAACATTCACAAAAGTGCTCTGTGACTGAGCACTGACCTAATTGTGAGATGCTGCTCTCAAAGGCCCTGTCTCCTGTTTGCCATTTAATGTCATTTTGGGGAATTCTGCTTTAAAGGCATTTTCTTTCCATTTTCTTGAAGCACTACTCTGGCTTTGTGCTTACGCCAACAGCCTTCAGGCTTTCTCTACACTGAGTCTGGAAATCTTTCATTCCCCTCTCCCCAAGCCAATCATGTTCAAACACAGCATTTATGGAGAGGTGCTAATGTGCTTTCCCAGGCCTCTTCAGACCTGCTTTAAAACCAGGTAGTTAAAAGCATAACATAGAAAAATATATTTGCAAAAGGATACGTGTTTCTCCCACTTACTTTTTCTTCTTCTAGTTCTCTCTGAAAAACTGAGCCAGATCTCATTTGACTGTGCATACTTGCTTATAGCTAAATGAATTTAATTGAAGATGTATGTTATCCTTTTTTTTTCCAACACTGCTGTAAGTTCTGTGATGGCTCTCCTTCAGACTTTACCTGGCTCACCTAATGTCCTCTCCACCTGTGGATCAGTAATGTGAGTAATGTGTGATGCATAATGAAACTGGAAGTGGTTTAAATTCCATTTGAAAGATGGTGCCTTCTGTTTTTTAAATAAAACTTTATCCTGGTTTTTCACTGGCAGTCCAAGATTTTCTGTAATATCCAGTTCTTCTAATATTTTATTCTTTTGATTAACTCTTTCAGACAATACATTTTTCTGTTTGTAACTGTATTTTCCTGTTCAAATAATACCTCGATATTCTGTCTTCTGCAGAAGAATACTATTTTATGACCAAGTTTTCAACTTTAAGATATTAAATAAACCATACTGCCTTATTTGACTGCAGGCTTAGCACTTACTGAACTCGTTCCTTTCCCTTCTGCACTTTTGAATGTGTCAACACTATTTTTCCTTGGGATGAAGCTGCTCTTCTCTTGCTCTCAGTCACAGTTGCCCCTACTTCTCTGCGGCTTCCTGTGCTGAGGGGTCAAGCCAAGTGGCCCCTTAATGGCATTTGTTTTGGTGATTTTTATGATTTTTGTACCTGCCTTTAGCCCCTGGAGATAGACCACTGATTCCTTTTGTATCCAGCCAGTTGAGTCAAGGTTTTGATGACTTGCTGTATCTTATTATGGCTAATCCAAAAAACTGAATATAGCTTGGCCTGTGCTGGAGCTTGAAACAATGCCTATTAGATCACAAGCATCTTGTGTCACCACAAGCAAATCACTTCTGGTGTTTAGGTGTTTAAATCCTGGCATGAAATCCATCAGCTTTAATCCTTATCTCAACTGTCACTGAAACTCTTCCTGCAAGGAGCAGGCCTGAAGATAACTTTCAGGGTCTGTGCTTAAAATTTAAGCTGCAAATGTTGTTCTAACACTTTCCCTGGGACTAGTTTTATTCAGGTTCTGGAGTATGTTCAGCCTGGAATAGAAGAGGTTGAACTTGCATATTAAATACTTTGTAACACCAAGTTGAACAGTTTGGAGAAAGTGCCATCTGTACAGCCTCGCCTGAGAAGTGACGGAGAAGTACCTTCTTGCAGCCTCTGTTTCTGTAAACTTGTTCATCAGACTTGCCTGAGTGTGCATGAATTCCCCAGGGTGACCTCATTAGGCACATGCTTCCACTGTCCCTTTCAGGGTGGCTACACGCAATGTACGTGAGCAGGTATTTCTTTTTCGGTCACCCTAATGACCCATAATCCGTATGCAGGAAAGAGCTACTACGAAATATTTGCAGATAAAAATAATTTTCTTGTGTGCTGCAACAAACTGCAACAAACTATTCGTACCACGCATAGTGCAGTACCAGGGAGGATGCCTCGAGTACAAGTTTTTCATACAAGTATTTTTTTTTTTTTGGTAACGGATGAGAGGATGTTATTCTGCGGGAGGAGAGAAACACCAAACATTTGATTTGTTTGGTTTTGTCAGCAATTTACTGTGTTAATTTGCTTCCTGCATATTAGCATGTTCATGCTCCTGGGCAACTGTTATATTATTATAAATTGAATTAAGTAATAGGGTGAAAAAAAGCATTTGAATGAATGTTGCTTTAAATATGCAGAACATACAAGAATCTTGAGCTTTATTATGCTGTATTTTTTTAACTGATAACCTGTTGAATGGTTTATTTTTCCCATTGACAAGCTGTTTGCTAGATTCTGTAGTAGTGCAAGGTTAAGTCTATCCAGTGATGAGGCTCTGGTGCACAATGTTCTTTTGATCTACCAAGGTGATGTCTCTCCAGGGCTTCGGGTCAGGGAGGAGATTAACAGCTGGGAGACTGATGGTGGCACGAATTCCCAGTCAGAGAACTTGGACTCTCTTCCCCAGCTGTGAGTGGTCCTCTTTTCCCCCACAATAGTGTCCTATGGCACAACGAGAAACACACACACAATTGGTTATCATTCCCAGGAGTAAACTGAGAAAAAATTGTTGGCTTCAATGGGCTTATAGCAGAGCATGGTATTTATCTCAAAACCAGAAAATTAAATTAGGAATAGCATCTTTCGTAATGTCATAAATGGAGGGGCGTGAAGTAAATATATTCCTCTTATGCAGAAATTATCATTAATTGTGGCTCTTCTTGGAGTGAGCCTAGAGAAGACAGGTAGGAGGAAAAACTCTACCCCTGGAAGGCAACTGCGTTGAGGTTGTCACCTGATGGCCAGCTGAAGTCCAGCCACTGTAGCTACCTCAGCCCTTTCAAGGAACCAAGTTTGAACCTCAAGTCATCGGAGTAACTTCCTGAGCACCCCCAACTCCCGTGCAGCTCAAGGACTTTGTAGGGCAAATGAAGGGCAAAGGGTAACTTTTTTTCTGTGCTGTATTAGCGTAGCTCTTTCTCGCAGTAATACTTAAATGGCTTGTTTTCTCAGTATTTCAGCTTCAAAGTTAGTGGGTACCAAGAGGTTAAAATGCAATTGTTTGCTATTAAAAACAAAACAAGCACAAAGTCAAAACAAACAAAACAAAAAACAAACCCAAAAAACCAAACCAACCAACAAAACCAAAACAAACCACACAAAAAACAACCAAACAAACACCCAACCAACCAAAACAAAACCCACACAAAAAAACCAACCAACCAAACAAAAACAAAACCCCAACCAAATTAAAACAAAACAAAAACCATGCAAAAAAACAACCAACCAACCAACCAAAAAGAATTCCAAACAAACAAGAAAAAAGGAACCAGGGAGAAAAAAAATTAGATGGATCTAATTGATCTACAACCTCTTTGCTTATGGTTGAGGAAGTATTTGGAGGATGGATATAAAAATTGTCCCTGCCCCACTGTACTGACTCCTCTAGCAGCACAGAAAAATTTTTCAGCCCTTTAGATGACTTTCTCTCCTGCACTGGAGCAAGACTAATAGTCTCTCAAAATAACCAGGGACAGGCCTGCTGACCCAGTGGTGCCTACAGCCCACCAGCAAGGCACTGATTCTCTCCAGGGTTTTGGCCCCAATGATCGAACCATCCAGTTTCACCATGGGAGTGAAGCCTGCTGAAAGTCAGCGCCTTTGTAAGCAACGACATCCTTACCTGGACTTCCTTAGGGGTAAGAGACCTGTCAAATTTTCTAGAATAGCATTTCTAACTTCTGAAACTACTCATGCTCAATTTTTATGTGGCTCTGGGCAACGTAGTGGGTGTTTAATCAATTTTAATTTCTAGTTGGACTTTGAAAGGGTGTTTTACAATGTGTACTGTAAGGAAGCAAAGGCATCATTGAGTTAAAATAGTGAAATAGGATTTAATAGCAAATTACTTATAATAAAGACGAAACATATGCCTCTGCTGATTCACTTTAAGAGCCATTAATTAAAGGAAAAGAGTAAAGGTTGTTGGTGACATTTAATCTGTCACCTTGGTTTTACTGAAGACAGATAGCTAAGGAAAGGAGAGATTTCCTGCTATAGGATGACCTTCTTCAGCCAAGAAAATTCCCTGTTTCCATGCTGTACCCAGAGCTGTCTCAGCTGGAACTCATTTGAATGTTTCAGGAAAGCTCTTGGGCTCCAAATGAGCTGCCATTTCTCCATCAAAAAAATGCCCAAAAAACAATACGAAAAGGATTGCTGAGTTCCATTTAAATTGATAAAACTGCATGTCCAAAGAATCTGAAAGAGGGCAGCGGAAAATGAGTGAAATTTTCTGCCTGCAGTGATTCAGCTCATGAAAGCCCCAGCATGAAGCACAGTTTGATCAGGCTGGTGTGAATGCTGTTGGTCAGGTTATAACGTGGATAAGTGAGTCAGTTTTTCCCTCCCAAGCAGTTCCATCTCCATCATGACCATTATAAGACAAAAAGCATTTTACCAAGAAGTGGCCTCATCTCCTAGCGCAGGTTAATTACAGGTTGAGGAGGGGCAGCCGGCCAGCTGCTAAGCAGCCTAACACCTGCTTTTTCCTGAGCTACTTTCCTGTGAAACTGGCTGCACTTCAGATAATGAGCTGAAGGCACCCAAGGTGGCTGCTGCTCCTTAACAAACTGCCTCCCTCCTTCTCCTTGCTTGTCCGTCCTTCTGCTCTGAGACAGTTCCCCCACTGTGGAAGTGAGAAGGTTCCTTCCTCACAGCAAAGGAGAAGGAGCTGAAAGCAATCAGCTCTTTTGTGACACCTCCCACTGACACAGCTCTCCCCCCAGTGCTTTCGAGGGATCACCTCAGTTCTGTGAATTCTGAAAATCTTTTTTGTTTGTTTGGGGTTCTTTTTGCTAAAAATGCCCCTGGTGACTCTGGGCATTCATTACATGGTAATTCAATCACTTGACTTCCCTGACAATTTTTGTTTGCTTGTTTTCAGCAGCTCCATTGCTATCAAGCAGTAAATGTAATAAGCAGTGTAGATAGGACGTCAGTCTTGCTCTGATCAAGACTAAACACTGTGAGAAAAGCTCCAGTTATCACATAAATCTGCTTAAATAATTCTGCAGGTCCCATGACTGAAATTACTCATGTTTTTCACTGCAGTGGCTTTGTTCAGCTTTGTGCTATAGCTCAACCACTGGCATTTGAAAAAAATAATAATATAAAAATCATTCAACTTAACAACTCATGTAACATACACCAGACCCTCCTTTACAAGTCTTAGCAGCATCTTATCTTGTTTTTAAAGACACACTGCTAATGTGAGTCATGATGGAATTAATGGAGTAGCCACATTCCCCCCTCTCCTTGAAACCACCCTCGTCTGGATGTCAGCATCCACACCGTCATCTGCAAATTATAACTCTCCCTGTTTTAAAAAATCCATATCTGACAGAGTTCACAGATGACACTGGGCATATTGCTGCCCTAACCTCCCTTTCCCATCAGCCATTCCCACCTCTTTCACGTGCTATTGTCGTCATAGGCAGGAATATGTTAGTATCCACATGAACAATTTACAAACAGCTACCTGAATCCCAAAAGGTGACAGTGCCTTAGGTGGATATTTGAGGTTTGTGTACAGCTGCCTGAGACCCACCTGTGGCCATCTGTTTTTCTCTCAAGGCTTAATTGCTACGTAAAGAGCAAAAGCACATTGGCAAGCCTCTATTGGTATTCTCTCATCTGTGTTGCAAGCCGCTGGAACAGTAGGTCTGTTGTTTTCTTATGAAAAAGATGCCACACATACCAGCAACATGACACTAATAGCAACATGAGCAAATCATTTACCTGATTCCTGTCTGTTGGGTGGTAAGTGGCTTCAAGGCCAGAAGATGATGCTCACAGCAATGTACAGAGATAACAAATACAACACTGAAGTCAAAAATAGCACATCCTTTCCTGACCCCCGAAATCTTTTTCAAAGCTCTGCAGTAACTTCAGCTTGCACTAAGAAGCTGGAAATGTTATTAATAACATAGTTTTTAAAAAGAACCGGTCAAATTCATTGAGCCCACTGACCTCACTGAATTCACTGAGCTCAGTGAATTCTGTGGGCTGCATGCTCATTACATATAGGAGTCTGGCGTTTCTGATGCTATTTAATTTATTGTTTCTCGTGGCAAACAGATTGAGGCAAGAAAAGCTTGAGGGCCAGTTCTCAATGCAGTCTTTATAATGTGGTCTTCACTGCAGATTTACTTCTGCATCAAGTGCTGTGACAGACTGAAGGGTGCCACAGGCATCAATATGATGAGTGCTTTTCTGCATCCTTTTTTCCATAAAATAAAAAATACCAACCTCTCTGGTAACTCAGGGAGTCCCCCAACCATCCTCTAGCAGGTCTCCAGGACACTGGTCTCCCCTGGCTCACAGCATACCCCTTATAAGTTAGCATCAGACTAGCCCTTCTGTGAAGCCATGCTCTGTTTCAGTATATCTATGCTAGCACTGAAGTTCAGATTAGGGCTGTGCTTTTGAAAATAGTTTCTTGATTCTCCCCATTTACTGTGCCTTGCTTCACACTGCCCGACTGCAGGAGCTAAACTGAAAGATGTGCTTCAGCCACTGATGGGCTTTGAGACCCTGAGAACACACTGCAGCTACTCTGAAGGAAAAACTCCTGCAACACACAGATGTTGGAACCTCAGCACCATTTTGCTCCTCATGTTGACATGGTCATCATTCACTGTTTGTGCTCTGATCCATTTTGTACCCAAAGTGCTGCAATATGTGCAAAGCAAGATGAATAATACATAAATTTTATCTACCTGGATGCATGTGTATAGAGGAAGTTGCTGTGACGTTAGTGAGTGGGACTGCAAACTTACTGTACACCAACTCTTCCTGCAGGCCACTCCTGGCAATAATTGACTCTTCCCTGAAAAAGACACATGCTCCTTCAACAAAAGTTTAAATGCTGCTTTACAGCACATTAAGATTTCCATGCTTATAAGCCTCCAGACAACAGGAATGCTGGATGATTAAACACTAATCTGAATTAACTTTCAGAGTGTTTTTTTTAACTATTTCAAAATTTTGTATATTGACACTCAGAATTAAAGGGGTTGTATTTAATTTTTTTTTTCCCCCAAAATATACTGCAGTTTATTGTGAAAGCCATAGTTCTGGATAAGAGAGCCAGCACAAGAGCTTAGCTTGGTTTAATGATCCATTTCAAGAATCTGAAACTGGTGAATTTGGCTTAATTTTTTTCTGAGAACCAGAGAGCAGGTAAACCCTACAGAGATCATTCTGATATTATTCTTCTCCCATAGTCCTTGATTTTCAGCCAAATGGCTTAGGAGAACCCTTCAGACCACAAAGCCTGTAATGCAGCAAATATAATACTTTGAGGTGAGATGTTGAATTTACACAATGAATTGTATTTAAGAAGCAATTTTGCCCAAAGCAGGACTCGATCAAGCTTAACACTGCTGCATTTGTTTTCCACTTGTTTGGCTGCCTGACCATGTCTTTATTCAGTAAGTATGGTTTCATCTCAGAGCCTTGTGTGCTTATGGTCGGTTTGAGAGATAAAACCTAATTTCCCAACTGCTTGCAGTTTATGCTCTGTATTTCTTCCCACTTATAGAATGTTTTCTGCCTTGGTGTTGAGTGGGCAAAAACGTCTACACACTAGAAAAATGTCTTTTCAGCCTGAGCATGGCTTCTGGGATTTGTTACACCAACATGGAGGTGGACATATGTTGATTTTTAACTCCAAATCCTCTGTAGACAAGCAATTTCTGAACACGTGGTATGGCCTGCAGTCACTGCCAGCCAGCCACCTGGGTTTGGCAGCTTGGACAGATCTCTACTTGGGGACAGTTTACAGCATAAGTTTGCATCTGCTCTGGAAATAGGAGCTGAAATCTAACTATACATGTTGTTGCCATAAGGTTCGTGCTAATATGCACACCTGGGTCTCATTTCAAACCACAGAGCCAAGTAGCTGAGAGTTTCCTGCTTGGCAGAGTTAGTCTCCCAATCACTAACGCTGTGACTACAGCAATAAACGGACCAAGAAGAAAATAAACACCTTTGTTCAAACCTTAGTGAGGTTTCTGTTTCAGGGTAGATTTGCATATGCTACTTTAAAATTGAGCTTAGCTTTAATTGGAAGGTGACTTGTATGCTGTTTGTTACCACTGTGTTCTTCAACTGGATGCAACAGACTATAGAGACACAAATTCATTGCTGTGACTTTCAGCAAAGCGACAAAAACATAACCCGATGTCTAATAAAAGAGGAAGCACCAGAGCTGTAACTCACAGAAATATTGTTTCCACACAAAAAGGATATGCAGTGTTCCCAAGCCATCACCACAGTAGCTCTATGATGTCTTCTGTGACTTCCTTGATTTTCTTTGGGTTTTTTTTAACTCTTGTGATTTTCCAACTTGAGTAATTTTCCCTGAAATAATTTGAAAAATTTGCTTTCATATAAAAGTACATCCTGCTTGCAACAGGTTTTATAATTTCTATATATAGTTTGCAGAAAATTCTAAATTCTCCTCCTTATATAAAAGAAGATACACAGAAAATATTATATTTATGTAATATATACACACTGACACTGTTATAATAGATCATTACTATTTTGCACATGCACGTGGCCTCTTTACTCACAAGGAACTTGAGAGGAAAACTACTGTCTTTTCTGGACTGCTGTAATTTGATACAATTGTATTATCCTTCCCTACCACATTGATATCTGTAATATAATTCCTTAGCTCTGAGAATTTTTTTTTTGCATCAGCTGCCCTGAATGGAATCGGTTGCAGTCATGTAAACAGAAGTTCAGCTTAATTATTTTCCTTCTTGAAAAATCACTTTTACCTGAAGCAAGCGATGCTTCATTTCCCTTTCCTGTTTTCCCCCCATCCTTTTCCCTCCCTTCAGCTAGAAAAGTAATTATCTCCATGATAGGTACCAAAATTTTGCTATCTGCCTCTCTCTCCCTTCAAAAGCACACTCAGCAGTACTTTGTGACAATCGATCAAAAATATTACAATAACAGCATTCAACACAGTCCTCACAGACACATTCACTTACCCATCTCAAGGATTTCTGTCTGCTGTGAGAGCTGAAGAGTGGGAGTCAGGCTTCCAGGAGCTTCCTTTTGTCCCTCCCACTGTATCCAAGGAGCGAGTTTCTGTAATGCACATCCCAGGTGCCCAAAGTTCAGGGTCACTATCACCTCTATCTAACTTTTTAAACAGGAGTAACACCTAAAGCTCATCTTCTGCCTGATGCCACTGTTTCTAGGCACATCCTCTGCAAAGGCTTCCAATTCTCCCCTTAGTCCCTTCCAGACAGACGGAGACAACTTTTTATACCAGTTTGCGGCTAAAACAACTTGGCTGGCTGGGACACCAGAGTGGAACTGTAAAATTACAGCTTTAATACAGGTTTTTACTGCCTCCAGCCATGCCCTGCTTCTTTGGTCATCGGTAAACTAATTTAACCACGGTGGCTCAGTTTCTCCATCCGTAAAACACGTGTGCTAATACATGCATAAACTCTTATGCCTAATACTACTTACCCCAAAAGAGTCCTGACAACTAATTCATCATGGCAGTAATAACAACTGAGATGCTAAAATAATCCAAACAAATCAACAACAAAAAAGTAATGCTAGGAGTTATTGTGTTGTACGTGTAAAGGAAAAGGTATCCTTTCCCTCTTCACAACTCTGGGATAATACTCCAGCTTTTCTCAGATTTCAGATTTAAAAAAACCCCACAAGTATCGCACTTAAAGCTGTATTTTTTTGCTTTATGAAAGTAGCCCTTGGTGAGCAGTGCAAGCAAGTGCTGTTATCCTACACTTTTTAAAAACATCTAAACGCATTTAAGAAATTTTAAGCTAATTGAAGTTAAACTGAGGTGTGCCATATCTTCTGTGTTTGCCATGTCAGTGCCGCTGAAGGTGCCCCCTGTGGAGCAGAAGCAATTGCAACACCAGTGGGATGGATCAGAAAGAAATGGGTAAACACACCTGCAAAGCATTTAATTGTACTCCTTTTAAATAGTTGGGACTTGAGGTGGTGACTTCATTTGGACCAGGACCAGGTCCAATTAGAAAATAGAATTTTTAAACTGGAAGACTGATGAGGCTGTACCCACACTCTTTATAAAGAGAGCTCCTTGCAGAAAACCATATCAATGTCTTTTTAATTGCAGCAGGAAGGCTTGATTGTAAACCAAACTCAATAGCATTTAGTCCAGGCAAGCCCAGGAACAAAAGTAAGAAAGAATGGTGGCCATTGCACTCTTCTACAGGCATGGGCATGAAACAGAGCTGCCAAATTACCTTTTGTGGCCCACTTCTGCTGCTAGAGTATTCAGAAAGAATTGGAAAGGTGCCTGTAGCCTCCCTGCTGCGGCTGTGGGTGCTGCATGAGGCTGGGAATGGCACACATGAGATGGCCTTCAAGGAACAGGAGCACAAAGCAGCACAAAAGCAACAGTACTATGTCAAGAAGGCTGGACTCAGAGATCCAGCTTTCAACATCAGTTCTGCCAAGTCTGTACCATTTTGATCCTGTCCAAACCAGTTAACTGGTCCATGAAACCTTTTCTCCATCTGTTCAGAAAACTGGAACTGTATTATTTTTAATGATAAGTGGCACAGACCCCATAAAAAACATTCTGCTATTGATCTTCAATATTACTTTTAACTATCCTCAGAATTATTGCACCTAGAAAAGAATTTGCAACTCAGTGGAACTGGGGGCAGGGGGAATACTGTTTAATACTTCGGAATTACCCCTCTGCAGTCATGCTCACTATTCACTTCTGGGAATATACAACCAACCTCCAGTGCAAACTGAAAGGTAACCACTGAAGATAAGAATACCACACCAGTTTGTGAATAGAAGTGGTCTCCTAATGTCCCTAGCCTTGTAAAATTACTTATTAGGAATTGGGGTGGGGGGAAAGAGGGAAGGGGGTGCCAGGAGGGGAGAAACTCAATGCATACATATATATATCAGTATACTTTAATATAGATTATTTTGAGGAAATACAAGCTGTATGCAGGTGAAGCTAAATGGATAAATAGAACTGGCACAGAAAAGTAAATGTATGAAAATCTCATACCAGTGAAAATATGTTACAGCCTATGTGTGCTATCAAGCAGCAAACAAAATAAAAAAAATTTGCTATATGAGAAAGGCAAGTTGTTTCAAATAGTTTTTAACATTGATACAAAAAAGGTCAGATATTGTGATGCCTGTCTGACTCCCAGATCTAGTGGGAGAGCAGAGAGTATACAAGAAGCAGAGCCAAGATGGAGCTGAGAAAGACATGAGCAAGGTTGAATGGGTGGTCCTGTTTGTTTGTTTTTTCATAATGCAAGAACAACAAAATATGAAATTAAATTAGAAGGCAAAATATTTAAATCGGCAATTACTTCTTCACTGCTAACTTGAAAACCAAATAGCTCAGGAGCAATGAATTGTTCCCTTGAAACTCGGTAGATTTTGTAGTGAATGTAAGCTATAATCAGTAAAACCCCTGAAATGCATATATATGTAGAAAGAGAACTTCCTTACTAGCAGATACTATCTGTAGATATTATCAACACAACTACGTCCTGCTTTCTCTGAGAACTGGCTCCTTGCAGAGACAAAGGGCTGCCTGGGACTGGCAGTTTTTATCAAGTTTGACGTGACAAATTTCTGCAGCTGACTCACTAACTGAGAAAAGAAACTAATTAATACACTCATAATCTTTGCTTCGGTATTAAGAGGCAAAAATCCTGACAGATGCCAGAACTAGCCAGAATTTTTCCCAAGGGGGAGGAAATACTAAAAAAAAAAAAAAAAATAATGAATGAATGCCAGAATCCACAGAATAAAATGTGTAAAGACTGACAAAATCCGGAGTCAGATACTAGATACAGATGCAGAAACTGGCAGGAGACAAAGAAGGCACCTCAGGAAATGTAATTCAGTCCTTACAAATAGTTTCTAACTTGGTACCGATGGGGACGGGGAGGACGGGGGAGAGCATCCTCGTTACTAAAACCATGAAAGTTACAAGTTTGGTATGTTTTTCTGTTTGCCTGGTGGAGCGGCATCCTGCGGCGGCGTACAGGCGGGCAGAGCCCGCACACACACCAGCATCCAAAGGCTTAACATTTCCGCAGGCGCCTGCCCGCAGGTCGGAGACATGAGGCAGGGAAATGTCTGTGGCCAAACGCCTGTGAACGTCGCTGCCCACTTTGCCCTCCGAGGGGCCCTGGCAAGCTCCGGCACCCGCGGACTCCAGCGGCGCTCGGGACAGGGTCGGTGCCGCTCCCGCTCTTCCCTGGGCACCAGCCCTGCGCGGCGCGGGCTGCCGGCACCGCTCCCGCCCCCGCCTCCCCGACGGGCAGCGGCTGCGCGGGAATTGGACAGAAACTCGGGGAACCCGCTCTGCGCACCGCGGGCAGCGCCTCGCACGCACCGCGGGTTCGCTGGCAGCGCCCACCTGCCGGGGGCACGGAGCCCACCCGCGGGCTCGGAGCGGGGAAGCTCACCCGGGACCCGCGGCGCGGCCAGCACAGGTCCGGCTCCCGGGAGAGCGCGTTCGCCTCCTCAAAGCGCGTCGCGTTCGGGCTCGGTCTCAGTTCTGGGGCAACTCGCGCCCGCTGCCCGGGCGGCGGAGTCCGCGTTGCCCCGAGGAAGGCGGGAGGGAGCGAGGGAGGGGTGCTGGTGAAGTACATCAGTGACGATATTAACGCCGCTGCCCGGCGAGGACGGTGCCCCGCGGGGCGCGCTGGGGCCAGGCTGCCCTCGGCGCTCCCCCGGCCCGGGGCGGGCTGGGGGCGGAGGGAAGGGGCCGTGCCCCCGGCGGCAGGCGGCGCT
>VXAY01004461.1:2100016-2138631 GCA_013399855.1 Oxyruncus cristatus
GCTCCTTCGTGCGCTTGTTTTCGTCGGGTTCTGGGGCGTCGATTCCGTTTGGTTACAGAAGCAAGGTGTGCGGAGCTGTCACTGGAGAGGCGGTGGTGTGCCCGGGCATGTAGCTGCGCGCTAGCCCCGAATCCTCTAGTTTTTGGTTAGGCAGATCTCCCGCTGGCTTGCCGAGACTTTCTCAAGGTTTACACAGTATTAAGTCTGTGGTCTGGTTGCAACATCTACTAAATAATATGTTTAGCTAATGGGATTATGAATTTCTGTTCGAATACTGAGCAAAATTTGCTCTGAATAAGCATGGCAATCGTAGTTAAGTGTTTGCTAAATGCATTACTATCAATTTGAGTGCATATTATTAGTATGATCAGACCATAAATTGTGAAGGAATGTGGAGGGACTGTCTTGATTCAGATCTACACCGTATGGTTTTAGTATTCCAGCTTTGGCACTTGTCCTGAAAACAGGGCTTAAGGTTTGTCCCAAGGAAGAAGGTACTTGTCAGGAAGACCTTTGGCGACCCTGATCACTTCTAATGGAGTCTTTCTGAAGAGAGAAGCTTGTGCTGGAGTTACTTTTGCAAGAATAACTTATTACCGCGTCTTTCTCCCCAGGGGAAAATTGGCTGGGTCCGTGAAAAGTGGCAAACCTCCACCTTAGGGCATGTTTTTAGTTCAGCCCGAGGCACCAAAGTTATTTCAGAAGAAAAGGTGTCTTTTGAGTCTGCTTATGCCCTCCTGGCTATTTCCACGGTTCTGAAACGACTCGAGGGTGACCTTCAGAGAGAGAAGTCAGCTTTGCTCAGAGGATTTCAAACCTCTTTTATTTGCGTTTCTTAAGGCTTCCCTAAAACAAGCAGAGCATTTGGAAGGAAACCTATGATTGCCTTTCTCTTGGGTAAAAGCTGATAGACGTTTCCACTTGTTTTGGAAAGGTTTTTAGCCAAGCAAGAAAGATCTAATTTGACACTGCCGAAGTAAAACATGAGGTAAGGCAAAGGAGGGTATTTTCGGGGGTGGTGGTGGTGGTGTACATCTCTCCTTACGTGGGGAAATGGGGTTAAAAACTTGTTGTAGGGCTTTTTCCATTACACTTTTCTTTTGGTGGGTTAATCAGTGTATCAGTTTCTGTGAAAACCCAAGACTTCTGCCTTTTAGAAAACATTAGCAGTATCACCGGATATTTTCAGGCAGTTCATATCTGAGACACTACAGCACTCGCTAGGAGATTAACAGCACTTGGCCTTGTGCCTCTGGGCTCGTGCCTAATAATACATCGCAGGAGCACTGCATTAACTGTCAATAAATGTCTGTCATCTCTTTTGGCTTAATTACAGAATGGCTTTAGAACAGCAGATGAAGAAAAGTTTCAGCTCAGCTTTTAGATGTGATACAGCTCTAACTCTCATGGTGCCTAGATCTGTTGTCAGTGTCTCCATTAAAATAGCCATGCTTTGTTTTCCTGGCTTTGGTTTCGGAAGCCCTAAAATGTATGAGTTCATTTCTTTAATTTCCCTTTAGCAGCTCCATGTTGATAAAACAGAAGAGAGAAGAGTTTCATTAGAATTTCATTTCTTGGCTGAACAGGAGACTTAGGCAGGATTGTGATCATCTTCGGATGCTTCTCGTATTTCCCTTTCTTTGTCATTGTGTTTGATTCTGGGAGAAATCCTTTTAAATGCCTGATGATGATTTCAGGACAGTCTAAGAAATTGCTCCAAGATAATCAGATTGTGTCTTGCACTGAACCCAGAACTGTCTCCAGTCAGACAAGATCACTAATCAAGCCGGTGTTGGATGGATTTTTAGACACTGTGGAAAGCCTTGGGCTTCTCTAGCATTAGACACCTGTCTAATTGGAGAGGCTAGAGCCAGAAAAGCCAACAGCAACTGATGATGTTGTAGCTAACCTGTGCTAATATCATGCACTGGTACTCTTGGTATAGGGTGAGTACCGAGGTGGGGAATTATTCTGGAGTACTGTCTTCTAAAAGCTCAGCACAGATTTTAGCTTGTGAACTTGCATGTACACAGCTATTTCATTGCTTGTTTTGAGCAACCGGGGGGAAAGACTGAGCTGGATGTGATCCCTGAGTCCTCAGATTGTTTGCAAGGCAAAAAAAGAGGCAGCATTTTAAGACTGAATGGATGTTAAAAATAGATGTTTGATTTGAATGGTATTAAGAGAAAGAAGAGAAAACTGGCGGTAGTGAAAATTCCTAATTTTCCGAAGGTCTAAGTGATTGAGGAACCTTCCTCCTATTTTAAAAATGACAAAGGCAGTCAAGGACCAGAGTGTTAAATTTGTGATACAGATGGGTCTCAGCAGGGGGTTCAAAAACTTTCGGATGCAGGTAGATGATAAGGATTGCGATTGTTCCTTTTCAAATGTTTTGCAGCTCTACTGAAAAAATGAAGAAGCCCTGACAGCTCTGGTGAGGTACCTCTTTAAATACTCAATGTGCCCTGAATTGCGTTGAGTAATTTAGTTGCCCGGTTAAGACATTAGTTTTGTGTTATCTGTTATTGCGTTTCCCTATTCAGATTAATATCTTCATTGAATTAACTATGGCACTCTTTATAATCAATCTACCTTAATGCTTTGTTTGAATCAAGCATTTTTAAATACCTATTAATTAAACCTGTCAAGTTACTTGGTACTGCCTTCCTCGTATATGCTTTTGCACCACGCAGCTATTTCTGATTTCAAGAGGCAGTTTAGCCCTATGGAAAGTCAGACTCCGTTGCTCCTGTTCCTCTTGTGCGGTGATACGCCTGTGGAAGACCTTTCCTTGCTCCTCACTTTTTTTTCTTTTTCAATGGGCTAAGATGCCAGGGCAAATTAAGGTTCTGTGCAGTGTGGTTAAACGGTAAGCAGAATGAAAAAAATAACATTTGTAAAGGTTGTGATGCTGGTCATATTGGCTGATGAAGGACAAGTGGCTTTTCCCTGACCTCCCAGGAGAATGGGCAGACACTCCCTATGTTACGTAAGAAGAGAGAGGGGCCAGAGTCACTCTGCTTTCTTGATACTGTCTTTTTGCCCTTGCCAACTCAAAAATCATCATGGTTTACTAAATGTTGATGTGTTTTAAGATGAGTGCTTTACATCTTCAAACTTTCAGTGCTTTCGCTGGCCTTGGGTGCATGTATTCCACTGAAGAGCAACTTCTGGAGAAAATTTCTTCTTATTAAATATTAAAAGTCTTTATGTTTTTTCACCCTGGAACAACGATGAGGAGTATACAGCCTCCCAGCTTCTTAACAGGAACTGGTATCTCTGATAATCGTTCAAGTTATAGGAACAAATTTGCTGTTTCACAACCATTTGCTGATAAAATCCAGAGCTTTAAAGCAAGTCAGAGGTTTGTGGTATTTTTTTCCAAATGACAGAAAACTAAAGGAGGAGTTTCAATTACTGTAATTGAATCAATCCGTTCTAATGAGTTCCTACTCCTGAGTAGAAAAGGTCCCAAATGATTTCTTTTTTGTTGTCTTTCAGTATTCTAAATAACTACTTTAAAAATTTGGATAATTAGGACTGTTACCTATGATGCCAGCTATTGGTCAAAATAAATTTAAAACCACTTTGTTTACAGAATATGTGCACAGATAATGGTTCTCCATGCTCCGTGCTACTTGGTTAACAAGTATCTTTCTGACTTCTCAGTGGAATTTGTGAAGTTTGTTGAAAATAAGGGATCAAAACTAAAGTGTGTTAAATTAGAGCCCTGCACAGGTTGCAGGAAGTAAATCAATATTTGGCAAATGGGAAAAAACATGAGCATTTAAAAGGAAAAATTTGTACCTGAGATTCTAAGAATATTAAAGCAATAGAGACAGAACAAAAATAAAGCATTAAAAATGTATCCTTTCAGTGATGTTTCAAAAGGTGAAGAGTTACACATGCTTTACGGAGATTATTCTCATCTTCTTTTTCAGAGCTTTGTGTTTCTTGAAGAAACAAATAGTATTTAGATTGAGATGGTACCCACGAGAAGCACTTTGTAAATACTAATGGTTTAGGGGTTTTTGGCAATTGGCTTAGAACCATTTATCTCAGCCATAGAACCTAAATGGTTCTATGAGCAGATTAAATTGACTGGTCAGAGAATAATGGGTGAGATCCATCTTTGTCTGTGTGCAGAGTTGTGCCAGGATGCCCACTGCTCACCCTTCAGTGAACAGGAACTCCATGGGAATAGCTGGGACTGTGCTGGTGATACCCTTTTCTGTCTGAACTCCATCACTGCTCAGGGAGAAAAAGGATCCTTACACATAATAGAATCATAAAATCATTTAGGTTGGAAAAGACCCTTAAGATCATGAGGTCTAACTGTTAACACTACCAGCTCCACCACTATGCTGGCTTTGCTTGGCACACCTGGGGTTCAATCATGGGCCTCTGGAGAGGATTTATAAACATGATTAGTTGCTGAGAAAAACCATTCTGAACATGTATATGTCTCTTGCCATCTAGTAATTTTTTTTTTTTAAGTGTTTTTAGTCAGACAGATTATTGGGGTGGACTGAAAATGAGGTTTCTCAGATGTCCCATAAAGCAGACATGGTGTGTTGGCTGTGAAGCAGATTCCTCACGTCATCATTTTATGCATATTTGCCCCACTGCCTGAATTACAAGACGTCTGTGATCTTAAGAAGTTTAAGGAGAAACTGGACAGATTAAGGAAACAGGCGGAGAAGTAAACCAGTCAGATTTAGGATAAACCATCCCCCAGGAGTTTGGCTTAGCTGTGAGAATAATTGTCTTGTGCCAAGCCTTGTACCCCTGAAAATTAGGCCTAACTTCACATCTAGCACATTTCTGAGACTGGTTTGGCATTACTTGGCTTCTACCTGCCTGAGGTGGAAGGAGTTCATTCACAGATAAACTCCATATTTGTTTACAGCTGAAGCAACACTGGATTGCACGAGCAATAATATAAGAGCGCCGCTTTCAGAGTCAACAACAGTGGGAATGTGATGGTTTAACCACACAAGTGATGCAGATTAATGAAGGAAACAATATGTGATTCGCACTAATGACTTGAGGTCATGTTGTTTGCATGAGTGATGTGAAGCAATGTCAGACAGGAACCTGTCCCACTGTCTGAAGGTGGTTATCATGATGATGGACAGATTTTTTTTCAGTGTATAGAAAAAAGCTCTGGGTTGTTTTTTGTTACTGGTGGGGGGTTTTAATATATTTTTAAAAATAGGAACATCCTGCTTTGGAAATGAGGTGGAAACAACCTCAAAAGTAAGTGCAATGTCAACACTAAATCATTGAACAGTCAAAATAGTTGGATAAAGGATAGACTGAGCTGGGGGGAAGATGAGGGGATTTTGAACTTCTCAGAGTGAAGTATAAGAATCCTAGGTACTTCATGCTGAACAGATTGTGACGGATGGCAGAAGAAACAGTTGTTTTCTTTCAGATTATCAGTGCAATTTTTTCAACTGGTAAAGCCAGAAAGCCAGAGCCTGTATAGAGACCCTGAAATCACAATATCAATTCGTTCAACAAAACTCTGAGTGAAACCCAAGCCTCTTTAGAGCTTTTCAAATATTATTCCAAGGCTAAAGTCTATATGGGCTGGAATTCTACTTTATTCTGACCTGCCAGGATGAAATTTTTATTTGGTTCTCACAAATTAATTCTCTTCCCTCCAAAACTGCCTGTGATAATGTTAAGAAGTTAGGGAGGAAATACTTGAAAAAGCAGATATTTCCTGGGACATGGAGCATATCTCAGAAACTTAAGCTTCTAATTCTGACATTAGAAATTATTGCTTTTGGAGCTCACTATAAAGTACTTTTAGTTAATGAAGATTATGGTAGACCATCAAGATTGACTGACTCTTGTGAATTTTGCAGTTATACTTTGATGGCAGAGACTTGCTATGTGTCTCTGCAGACAGGCTATGCTACCATTACTGGACCATCTTTTCAGTCTGCAAGGCTTTGTTGTTCGCTTATGCTGTTAAAATTGATTACAATAATGCACGTTGATGTACAATAGTGCATGATGATTGCAACAATGTATGTTGACATGGTTCTGAGGCTACCTCCACTCTCAGAATAAAGACCGGCCTTACCTGTGTGGCCTAAGCAATCAGCGAAGTCACAAGAGGCTTGTCTGTGTTCTTTGTTGATGTGTATGAGTATGCTTGCTTTGAATGGTATTATTTATAGAATGGCTTTCAATATACAGAAGCACACAGTAAAATCTTGACCCTGTTACGTTTAATTAGGGAAACAGTTCCTGTGGCAGTACTCAAACTAATATATTCAGTCTCTTAATTTGCAGCCAAGTTTTAGGTATCTTTCCCAGCTTGCATTCAGTGAACTTGTGTTCATTGTTTGAGGGAAAGTCATATGAGTGCCTTAGGGATGTCTCCACTGTTCAAAGAATCACAGAATCACAGAATATGCGGAGTTGGAAGGGACCCACAAGGATCATCAAGTCCAACCCTTAGACAACCCTGCACAGGACCATCCCCAAGACTCACACCGTGTGCTTGAGAGTATCATCCAAATGCCTCTTGTTCAACCTACAGGAAGGAAGGAACAACTCCAGTTGCACCAGTTCTAGTTCAGAAAAAGTTGATTTGCTACGAGTTCTATACCTAGAATAATTTTGTTGCTGTGTTCTCATCTGTCATGTTTTTCAAGGTCATTTATTCAGATTTGACTTTGAGACGTAGTTTTTAATGTTATTATATGTCTGCAAAGTCATCAAAGGTGTTTCAGGAAGGACTTTTCTGAGTATGACTAAAACCTGCAAAAACCTTTGCAAATATATGTGGAATAAGCAAGGAAGCTGATCAGGGTTACATATGAAAGAGAAAAAAGAGAAATTTTGAAAAGTCTTTTCATGACAAGTTTAAATAGTCTTGAAGCAGGTATTTTATACCTATTGATTTAGAAACAAAAGGTTGAGTCCTGTGAGGCTTGGAAGTGCACAGCATGCACAACCTTTTCTTTATCCACCAGGAGTAGAAGCAGCATATTCTCCACACTTTTGAGAGTCCCAACATTTAGTGATTGTAGATTGCGAATGGATATCCCCTTTTGCATGTATATTCTTCAATGTAAATGTCACTAAAATATTTCTCACTTTAGTATTAAATTTAGTGTTTCTCTAAAAGCCTTATTTTGCTTTCAGCCTCTCCTGGTGGTTTGATGAGGCCTCACGCCGTGAAGGCTTCCTCTGGCTATAGAAGAACTTGGATTTGTTCTGCAGACTGCTGTTAAGGGCTCTTCAATGGGAGCAATTCTTGGCTCCATGGCAGGGAAATGTTCTTCTTGGCTGTGCTGCAGTAAATCAAAGGAGCCTGTCCAGACCTACCTTTGTGTAAATGAGAGCACACCTCTGTCCTAGATGTTTTTACTTGTATTTCTTTGTACTTGTACTGTGGTCTGGAGTTAAAAACTCTCAGAGTTAAGGATTAATAATATATTGCCCTTGGGATAAGCGAGATTTTATTTCTTTTCTAATTTTAAAGTTAAAAAATTGAGAAAGGGGCTTACATTCAGTGTCTAATCCCGCCAGACTTTACCCTTAGAATCATAGAATTGCCTGAGTTGGAAGGAACCCACAAGGATCATAGAATCATAGAATTAACTGGGTTGGAAGAGACCTCTGAGATCATCAAGTCCAACCCTTGGTCCAACCCCACTGTGATTACTAGATCATGGCACTCAGTGCCACATCCAGCCTCATCCATGGATCATCAAGCCCACAACAACAATTTGTTACATAGCTTAATTTCCACCACAATCTCCTGGTGTTCTTGCCTAATTACTTTTCAATTAAAGCAGGTGATCCTCACTTAGCTTTTTTCCCTCCACTCTGAGTTCCAAGATGATGGTTCCTCGCTTGGGTCAAGCAAGAGCAGCCTCAGGACTACCTGACCTGGTCTGTTTCTAGATATGCATGATCAGGGACGCACACGTCATCTGGAAGTCATTTTAGCAAGATCTGTTTTTCTCCTGCAGGAAGGGAATCAGCATAAATACCTTCAAAACATGCACTAACTTGGACTTGGCACAGCAAAACTGTTTTCCGTCGGTGAAAATCTTAACTGAGCAGTTGCAATCAAAGATTGGCTGCTTCTCTGCAAGATCCCAGTGGCATAGAATCACAGAACAGTATGAGTTGGAAGGGACCCTTCATGAGTAATTCTTATTCACACAAACAAACCTACTGCATACATCGATATCATGAAGCTGATGGGCTCATTTAAGTACAGAGTTTTGAGAGTGGGTCCTTATAGAACATTCAAAAACCTTTTATTTATCAAGCCTCATACGCTGTAATTACTAGTTCAGAGTTCTTATGCTTTGTCATGTTAATAAGTGTGGTGAATCACTTTTAATAACCATTGTCTTTCTCTGTAAGCTCTGATAGCGTCTGTGGTAAACTGACAAATAATACCTGTTCCAGTGCTGCACATGTGTTTGTGCATACTTTTTTGTTTCATATCGAACATGGTCCCTTGTTAAACAACCTACTCCAATTCTAAATACTGGAATTTTTTTTTCCTTTTTTTTTTTTTTTTAATTATCTAGAATTGGTTTAGGTCTCAAATGAAGGGACCTACCTTTAGATTAAGTGAGAGAAGACTGGTGTATGATCTAAGACTTGTACTTTGATATCTCTTAATTACTGGATTATTGAGATTCTTATTAAAAAAGGTTATAAGGGGGGCACATTGCTATCTGCATGTATCAGTGTGAAAAACCAAAGTCAGATGAGGATTTGTCATATATAATGACAGCAGGCTGATTCTTTTCTGAGGCCTCTGGAGTCAGCATTTCCCTGGGCTCTTCTTGCCTCCTTCTTGTTTGAGAAGATTTTTCAGGCACATTCAAAAGATCAAAGAGGGTTGGTGACATGATTTCCTTCCCCCCCTCTTTTTGCTTCCTTGGAATCCTTTCTTCTGATTATTCATGCCTGAGTATCCTTGCAAAAAAGGACAGTGTCCATTTGTTCTTGTCTTATCCCTGGAGATATGGGTAAATTAACTAATTATAACTCTAAGCTAGGGGTACTATTTATTGTAGAAGGCTGACAAGCACCAGGGGTGGATAAACAGTAGGTGCAGTGATAGCGTATGTCCTTGGTGACGTGTGCAGATTAAGATGTGTTTTAGCTCGAATTGCATCTCCCTGGAAGAAGGAAAGAATCCAGTTACCACCATCCTGGCCTTCATGATGTTAGCAGCAGCTTGGACAGGAGAGATTTCATCCTTCTTTCCCGTGGACTTCACCACCATCACTTCAGCAGTCTCTCCAGGATCCTGGCTTCATACACTGCAATCTTTGCCTTCAACTTTGTCCCAAGAGCTACATGGGGCCCCTAATGATCTGCTTAACGGGATTTTGATAGTGCTTTCCTTCTCAATAACCTAGTTATTGCTGTGTATTACCTTCCTTAGCTCAACCAACCTCAATTGCAGGCAGAACTGTTGAGAAGACAGAGTACAGATCTCTGAGAAATCCACAGAAATAATTTGCAATCCTGACAAAGAGCAATATTTTCTTACTTATCTTTTTCCATGAATTCTTGGAATCCTGAGCATGTCACTTTATACCACTCTTGGAATTCTCAAAAGTGGACCATTATTAAAAAGAAAAACTATTTGTACCACAGAAAGTTCCTACTCTACAATTTTTAAGTTAGTCTATGTATCACTGGAGATTTCAGTGCAAAACCATGAAGCAAGAGACACACAGCTGCAGTTAAATTAAATAGCATAAGAAAGGTATAAAAGAAATCAGGCCCTTTGTTTTCAGGATGTAAATGAAAACGCAGTGTGGAGGTTTAGGGGCAAACTGCTCCTAAGAGCAGGATATGTCATGGATATGCATGATGGATATGCATGAACTTTCCAGTGAAGAGTGTTGTATTAACTACTGATTTTTCCAGCCTATTTCCACTTAGGAAAGCTAATAGACAAGGTCTGACTTTGAGTCATTCATTGTTGGAATTTCAGCTGGCCATTAAATGTATTCAAATAGTCATAATGTAAGTAGAATGATCCACTTCCACTTAAAATAAGTCAGTGTAAAATTACCACAGACTGGTATTTCGACTTCAAGTAGTACTAGGTCAAAGCAGAGCAACAGTGTTCAGGCTGTTTATCCATGCACTTGGCATTACTTTCTGTCCTCTCTAGTCACAAGCATGAGTTTTGCTCTGTTCATTTTGTGCATTCACTTACCCATTCACAGGGATAACAGGTGTCACCTGAAGTGGTTTCACGGGCACTAGCTACATATTTGTTGGACTCTCTGTGAAAAAAGGTGTGGATCTTTACAAGCTATGATCAGCAATGCCTTACTTCAGGTTTCTGAATGAACTCCTAAGCCCCAGGTAGGGCTGGTGGAAAGGCAAAGACGAGAGGGAACCCAACACTGTGCCTGAACTGGGAGTGGTATGTAGCTTGTGTCTCATACAGTGAGAGTGAGGATGAAAGGTAATGAATGACTGTGATAAGGAAAAGAGTGTCCCTCTGCTTCTTCCCTGCTTTCAGCCAAGACAACTGGTAAGTGTTGGAGTGCCACAAAACAACATGTTGGTTTCTAAGGATCCAAGGATGGGTTTCAAAACATTTGTATGTTGCTTATTCACCCATGTTACGTTTCTTCCACACCAGTGGGTTCTCAACAGCACAGCAATAAGTATATTAGTACAGTTATGGTTAGGGTTTCATAATTATGTAAAAAGAGTCTCATTTATCAGTTTTTATTTCCCGTCCACATTTTTTTACTGTGCGTTGTGAGATGCCACCAAGTGTCTCTGAAACATGGTAGCAGTAGAGGTTGTTAAATCCATAGTCCTAAAGGAAATGAAACATTTTTAACAGAAAACAAGACAAAGCCCACTTATAACATGTGTGTTTGTGTGTTAGGCTGGGTGCTTTCTTCCTTGCAGCTGCACTTAGTGACTCTGATACAGTTCTGGCTGCTGCCAATGCCTGCCCTTCCCCGGAGTGACAACCCCTCTGCTTCCTGGGGGAAGAGAGGGAAGAAGTATGAGACCTGACTCCTGATTTGCATCCTTTCTTTTTTATTGTTTTCTTGAGTGGATTGGCAGGCGAGGGTGTGAGAGAGAGTGAAGTCCCTTGAAGCTTTGCAGAGGCAAGATGTGAACAAAGTGGTGCCAAAGTCCCTATGGAGAATCATGCAAGGCAGGCAGCCAGGGAGGTGATGTTGGGAGTGCCTTCTGTGAGCTGGCATGCAGGACACGGCAGGAGAGAAGGCTTAGATGAGGCTGCAAGAGGGAGGGTTTGGCTGGAACTTCATTTCAAAGTTTTTTTAGGTCAGTAGGTTTATTGCACCCGGGAAGGGCTGGGACGTTAATGGTAGTGTACATACATGGCTAGAGAAGATAGGGACTAAGCTATAAGAGCTTTATTATTGCACTAGGCAGTCCTGACTCCTTACGTCCTTAAAGTCTATCTTTATACAGAAGGTACTTCTCAGCCCTGATGACACCTAGTGAAGCTGTTGGGTTTTTATAACGTGTTACAGAGAGAGACTTAGACTGGCCTAGCAGAGTTCTCTCATTGCCTATCTTCCCTGCTCCCGTCATGCAAGTGCAAAGGAATCAGAACAACACTGTGGCTTCCCTCCACCTTCTCAACCCCATGTGCTACTCACAAGAAATCTGAGACAAAAAGCCAGTGTCGCATGCAGAGCAAGAGGCTGTCACTTCCCCCATCAACCACTTCGTGTCTGTGACTCAGCCTGCCGTGGACCTTCAGAGAAGCACGTGTCCCTGTTGTATGGCTTGGTGCAACATGTGTGGAAAAGAAGCATCTGCTACTTTGAAGGGTGCCTAAAATGCCAAAACCGCATTTCAGCACTTTGGGATGGGGTGAGAAGACAGTAACCTGCAGCTAGGTAAAGCGCGCGCCACTTCAGGGGAGACTGAGCTAATGGGCTGACGAACACAGAGCTGATTTCCTCCAGAGAGGATGTGAGTGAAGGAGGGATAGGCAGCAGCATATGGCAGTTCAGCTCTGAAAAGGAGCTGTGCAAAATAGCACCTCCTTATTTAGCAGATCAGCTTCCTCTGTGGGTGCCCTAACTTGGTTTTGTAGAAGACCTAATTCTTTCCTTGATAACTGAGTGGATTTGGTCTGGAAATAGAGAATCTCATGGTTCCTCTGACTGAAGATTTTTCCGAAGTGGAAAGATACTATCAACTTCAAGGCAAATAACATATGTTGGAGGAGAATTTTAGGAGGCACCATATCAAGATTTTAGACCCTGAGAAAACATTTGGAAAGCATTTCAGAATTAAGTAAATGCAAGATAGAATCATGGAAAAAAAAAAGTCTATTTACTTTTATCTTCTCCTTAGCTGGACAAAATCAAAGTGAAATCTCTGCTTAATTGTGGACACATCTTGGAAACATCTGCAGGATGATGCTTCAAATAGCCTCGTTTCTCCTGCTCTGAAAGATCTGCAGGCTGGAAGGGGAAGCACAGGTAGAATGAGACTGGGGCTTAGGAGAAACACAAATTGTCTTTGGTCTGGCAAGTTGCAAATTTCTTGTCATTTGAAGCTACGTTAGGCTTGGTCTCGTGCTCTGTGATCACCTAGAGCAGGGAGCACTGCCAGGAGCTGGCAAGCAACTGATAGTAAGTCACTGACGTAACTAAAGTGATAAGGTTGGAGTAGATGCAGAAGGTCAGGTATGACAAAAATAACTCAGTGTAACTGACAAATGTTGTTTTCCTGTGCACTTTTATGGCCACACAGGTTTTTTTCCATGTTTCAATTCAACTTAAGGAATACTAATTTTCAAAGCAAAAATTATAGCAGGAGGCATGCAGAATATTCATTTAAATTTTGACTTCCCAGCGTGTTGCTAGTCTGGTACAAAATTTGGTGGCCTCGCCCCCCAGAAGAAAAAAAAGAAAATAAAGAGATGGTGAAATAATCTGTATCCATCTGTCTTAGGGAAAGCAGTCAGGTGGTGTGATTTCACTCAAAAAAGTTGTGATGACGAGAAGGAAAACTTAGAAATGTTCAAGAAAGGGAAAGAAGTGTATATTTTCTAGGAAAAGAATGCACTTTTGGTTTTATGGTTTGTATAGTATGCCCAAGTTCTACTTCTAGGCATTGAATGGCAGATGAAGTAAGACTGGTCAAGGCTAACTGGAGAGGTGTGGTCAAAATTTGTCGTTATCTCTTGTCAGGGTGAAAGACTGTCCTTAAGTCCTCTTGCACTGGTGTTGAATTTCAGCAGACCAAATTTTGAAATGTTTTAGAACTGCCAAGAATAATGAATTGAGATAAATCTGAGGAGGAAAAGAAGTTGAGGAATCATAAAAAGTGCTGACAGTCAGTTAAACTTAATAGACTTTAAGCCTAAAGGTTACATGTGCTGTCTACCAGTAAGAGAGGAGCCTAATCAAAAGAAAGGCGGTTTGATACCAGCCCTTGTCCTAGAAGGTAAATGATTACGTGAGGAAGAGGGGCATATGGAAGGTTAAATGTAACTATTGCAAATACTCACTGGAAGTTTCAAGCAATGAAATATCCAGAATTAAACAGAAAGAAATGGAACGATTTAAAGTAACACTTATGGAAGCATAAAATAAATAATGGGAAAAGGTCCTAAGAACAATAGGAATATAAGTCAGCAAAACAGAATGACGCTGAAATAGATTGTGAGTGTACCTATTATACAGGTTTACTTTTTCTGTTTGTGAGAGCACATTCTGTGCCTCATAGTAGTCTTTGACCATATTTATTTTCAGTGAATCAGGTGTGACTCTTTTCATGTAGAAACTGAAAATATTGTAAAGAGATAGCAATAATTTACAGTATTGAAACTTAGAATGTGTTTCTTACTATGCAATATCCCCTAGGTTTAATAGCCAAATCTTCATTTGGCTTCTGGTTTGTTTGTTTACAGTCATTCAGGTATGAAAAATCT
Organism: Oxyruncus cristatus; assembly: GCA_013399855.1. NCBI lineage: Eukaryota > Metazoa > Chordata > Aves > Passeriformes > Cotingidae > Oxyruncus > Oxyruncus cristatus. The sequence continues at coordinate 2,113,977 of VXAY01004461.1, forward strand.
ACTTTTGACCACGTATAGCTGCACTTGAAGAGACACTTGAATACCTGCATAACTAATTAGCTGATGCAATTATGTGGACATATTTTGCATGTACAAACAAGGAGGTGGTGAAAATGTGACCTTAAATATGATTTATTTTTGCCACTGTTTTGTTAATTTTAAGAGCTGTTAGTCATCGCTTATAGAAGGTGCCAGGAAAACTTCATTAGTTGCCCACATATTCCCTGTGTGGTGATAGTAACTCACCAGCCCTGTTGCACCAGCACGTTCAGCGGGGAGCAAGGATGAAGAGCAGGTGACATCAGTGCACACACCCAGACATGGAGAGGCAGGATGAACCTCAGCTTCTGAACCAAGTACCAAAGAAAGGTTTGCCAGATGGAAAGGTAATTTAGGTATTGTTTCAGAAATCAATTTCAAGGCCTGTGGGGATGAAATCACGATAGCTTTGAAAGTAGGACTTAGAGAAATAAATGACAAATCACCGTTTCCAAAACCCAACTTCAGTAATCCCTGTTCAGTCAAGTTTCAGCTTTGTGGCTTAGATTTGATGGCTGAAAGTGACTGGGATGAAGTTCTGCAGCAGATAACAGTTGCAGGTCAATCTTTTAGAACATATGACAACCATAGCTGATTTATATATGCTATATCAGAAGGAAGAATGGACCTGGTAATGAGGAGGTAGAACGGATGCAGGGTGGGTTGATACTGTGAAACATTTATTTGGGCTGAAAGGGTCCATTAAAAAAGGAAAAGTATGTTGCTGTAACAAAGAACAGCTTGCGGAGAAAGTAAAGAAACTACTTAAAAGGAGAAGAGATTATGAGAAGTAAGAAAAGATTCCACAAGCGACTTCTTTGCCTTTTTATTATTAGGAAAGTAGTAGAAATTAGTCTAATAGATAAAGATGTTTTAATCATGCTTTTGAAAAAAAGCGAGCTCAAGATTTCATTGAGGGGATTGCTCATTAAACACTGGCATGGGCTGTGACACTTTTAGGAGAATTTGGAATGAAAACGTCTGTAATATCTATAAAATTCCTCCCCACTGTCTGTTTAGGGTGGCTTGGCTGGTTTTGTGGAGTTTTGACTGCTCCTTTCTTTCTGCGTTGGAAATAAAGGTGTTTAGCAGTGTGAAACGGGATGGCAATGAGGCAGCATGTTGTCTTTTCTCTCACCTTGTCCCCATCTTGTCCCTACAGTTTTGGACTCAGTGCTCAGGAAGGCTCTTTTGCAGTGGTTTCTAATTCTTTGCTTTCTCTTCTTCCTCTCCTTTGGTGGAACAACACAGGATCCAATAGGTCTTGCTGAAGCTGAGGAAGCATTGGTTCTCTGTGTGCAAAATCACCATCAGTCGAAACATTTTAACAGGAGGAGGATGCAAAAGGAGCAAGGATGTTCTACATCCTCCCGTATCCAGAATTAAAACGAGCCTTCATAATTTAGATCAGGTAGCCTGTCCATATTGCAAGTTTGTAGCTGTGTATTTATGACCTTTTATGACAGTCTGACAAACACAGAACATCCAGGCATTCTGAAACAGCTTCTAATGCTCATGTGATGCTTGTACATACATTTTGAAAAGTATCTTGCTTCAGACTGGCAAATTCAATAACCCTGATTTTTCTGTCACTGTAACAAATTCCCAGTTGCCTTAAGTCGGTGGGAATGCAGAGTATACATAGAACAGAGGCAAGAGGCCAAGAGCATGAGATTCTAGCACATGCATTACTGAAAGGCATATCTAGGTGGTTAGTTTTTCTTATTTTTTATGGCTGGGCTTTGGTTTTTTATATATACAATGAGTAGTAGGATTTTTAGAGTTTGAAGGAAACTGGGATTTTTTTATTGTGATTCATGGAGAGTACATTTTAGTTTAAAATTCTTCTACTTTACCAGTCCTGGATTAGGAAGGCTATTCACTGTTTTTAGAAAACGATGTTCATCCAGCAGCAGAAGACACCTATTGACACTGACCCTTTAACTGGCTTCTCTTTCGCTCATTTGGCTCTCAGGTGTGTGTATGTGCCTTGGGAGGGATGACTGAGTACTTTGAAAGGAAAAACATAGTCCTTTTGTTACGTGAGGACCATTAGTTTTTCCATAGTTACGGTTGTGTGTCCGAGGTATCTCCCCTCCAAAAATGGGGGATAGTGTGCTCTCCTTTTCAACTTGGACACGCATTCATATACACATTGTAACTATGCACATACATCATTTCCAGTTGGTTCCCATCACAAGTACCTTTTTTCCTGACCGAGCTACGGACACTGGAAATTTGCACGCACAGGCTGGATCCATGTGGAACCAGTTTCTGCAGGGATCATATTTGAGTTGAGAATTAAGGACTTATGCTCCATAATGCAAATTGTTGAATGTGTTCAGCTTGGGTAAAACAGGAAGCATTTAGTATTAAATATAGCTGCCTAATGTGAATCTTATGGAAAGCTTCTTCCAGAATAGCACTTAACTTTAATTACAGAAATTTTGAGGTTTACATGCACCACAACATGGTAGAAATCCACTAATTTTTTTAACAGCACTTCTGCTATTTCAGTGAATATCTTATCTCCATGGAGAAATCGGTTGATATGCAGCACTGACTTTTGATGCAAGAGTGCCATACTTCAAAAAGTTATGAATATGGAGGATCTTTTGTCACTGCCAAGAAATTAAAAATAAATCCCCGAAGGTTCTGTGTGCAAAGATTTTCAAAAGACCTCTTTACCTAGGACAGTTTTGTTTGCCCAAAGATGGGTATCCAGTGCTGTTTTAGATATACTAGCACATCATGCTTGGCATCCAGCTGTTGCTGTTATGGCACAGCTGCCATCCTCAGATATCCCAAGGTGTCTCAGAGTGCTCTGGGTGCCTCTGTGCAGGCACCAGGTTCAAGCTCTTCATTTCCACTGGAAGCCAGTGAGAGAGGATGATTGATTTGACCCTTGGTGCTTCCTGGCCCTGTGCTCCTGAGGGCTGGGCTTGGAGTCCACAAGCATTTCATATCTGCCATTTCCCTGTCTGTTCAGGGCAATATATATTTATGTGCTTACACATGCATATACATAGGGGGAAAATAAAAAAAATGTATAGGGGAACGTTCACATATATTTATATATATATAAGCGTGGGCTTAGTACCAGTTATGCATTTACTTAGTAGTGGTTTTCTTAGGTGATATAGCAGACTAGGGTCCTGAGTCTGAGAGAGGCAGAGAGCTTCTTACAAGCTGCTTGGCACTTGCTAACTTACAAGAAAAGTGCAGGGTTTCAACATATGGTTGAATTAGGCTCTAAAATAATGCTTGACTTAGGCTTTAAAATAATGAAGTATCTGCTTCATACCATATTGATCTCTATCCTTTTATCCTTCTTCTCTTCCTTCGCAGTGTAAATGACGTATTTCTTTTTGATTTAGTTTTTGTTGTAAGCATAAAACCACCAAGTGATTTTAGTTCATTATCATATTTTATCTCAAAACAGTACAATTTTCATTTCTTAGCTGACCAAGAGAGGTTTAGCCAAGTGCTTTCTCTCTCCCACTCTCTTTCTGCAAACCCATCTGTGTTTGCTGATATCTCATATTTATTTCACATTTTGTTTCCCTTCTAGATCATGAAATTATCCTTTACAGCCACAAAAACGTCCCTATAATGACGACAGAGACACAGAAATTCATCTTACGAACTGGGTTTATTGTGTAGCATTGCTAGGATCTTTCCAGTTCTGTCTGACAAGCCTTGCCAGGGACACCCCTCACTCCACACCCCCCAAAGCCTGAGGACTGACCTCTCTAGAAGCCAGTTTCTGTAGCCCCTTCAATTCCTGTGGATTCAGTTGAGTCTGGGGCTTGTGGAGTACGGTGATACACTTCAGCACAGGCTTTCTGAGACCAAATGGGGCTGCAGGTTCCTGTCCGGATATAGAAGTATTCAGCAGGCAAATATAATTTTACTGTTGGGAAAGGGACCGATTGGAGAGCAGCTGCCTAATCAGAGCTTAAGCTAAATGATTCTATGTCAGTGAGGTGTTGAGACTGAATGCATTAAATAAAATAAGGCAATTTAAAGTGTAAAATAAACAATACAAAAAGAATTATGCAGTACAAATCAGATTACATGCTTTTCTTTCAAACATCTTTATTAAGTAGCTGATAGCTACTTATTTACTGATCTTTATTCAGATTTTTAGATGCTGATATTTGTGTTTAGTTTTTACTTGATGAGCAAGCAAATTTGATACGAATTACTATTTTATGAGATGTTTTTTAATTGAAAATTTTCAAGAGGAGAGAGAATGAAAATGATGTTTTGCCTATTTGTTCAGTGTATCTTTTGTGTTAACAGTAAAGTTTGGTTGTTAGCAAAAAAACAATAATAGAATAGAGATGTTTTATTTGGAAGTAATGGCTTAGGATAAGTAAAATCGAGGCAGATAAATCTGGGGTGTTGTGTTATATTATGTGATACAAATATGCAGAGCACATAAGCCTTGTGTCTTAGAAACACTTCTATTCAGTGCTGTCACTGTGGAGGGAGACGAAAGGGTCTTTGTACAAGACCATGCTCCAGGTTCTTCAGTGTGGCAGACATACCAAATATTGACCAAAGTACAGCCTTGAAACAGAGCTGGAGCCTAGCTTTTTGTTAGTACCTATGAAATTCCACCGTCTTTCTCATTTAACCAAGCATCAAGCTTTTCCTCCCTGACTATGGCAGTACCAGAGTGCCCCAGCGAACGTGACCCGAGGAGTTAGACCAGCTTATTAAACTGCGGAGCACCTTCCAGGGAGCCTCCTTTGGCAGTCAGGAAGCACAGTCAGAAAGAAAAGAGGTGCAAAATTATTCCTACACTTGGCAGTCTCCAGCTTCTTTGAGAGCCTGTGGGATCTTCTGGCAACACAAGAAATTGAGAGCAGCTTTCCATTGCTCGAAGTGAGGTAGTCATGTATATCCTCTTAGCTGCATAATGAAATGGCCAGTCAGTTAAAGCTGGAATGAAGAAGCAACTTTCTCAACTCTACTGGCCCAGGTCACCATCTTTGTCACCTTCCTCTTTTCCATTGGTAATGGAATTGCCAGGGCCTTTTGCCCTGGCAGTTCCATATCCCAGCTCTGAGCAAAGCCACCAGGACAGGCACTTGAAGGGATGGTTCTGCACAGGCATCTAGTGTAACCCAGATGGAGGGTAAATGTGGTTATACTACTTCTGCTGATGATGTAAAACCTGTTTGTGTGTCTGCACTGGAACCCATAAGTAGCCTCTCTCTGCAGTACGAACATTGCAGTGGGAAATTTGAACCAAGCGAAAAAGCTATTTCACTGGCAACCCTGAATGAGGCCTGGATTCTGTAGTGAAGTCTTAAACACCTCCTGAACAGAACCTACCTCTTCTTTTGCACCTACCAATTATAGCTGTAAGAATGAAAACTGTTCTGGTGGTAGCTTTTGGTTCCCTGAGGATGAATGATTTCTGCTGCAGGGCTATATCTCTTGATCCTCTTTGTGGTGTCCATAATATATGTTGCCTGTACATGGGCTTAAATGAAAAACTGAGGCTAACAAGACAAGTTCTCTGTGGGATCCTTATGCTGTACAGCTATAAACATTTAATTTAGAAGTCAGAATTAAGAATGCAGGCTAAGTCACAGGCAGTGACTTGCCCAAAATCAAGTTTCTGAACACATAAGCTGAGAGTTTGCTTCTGAGGACGACATATGAACTGATCACTGTAATACTAAATTACTCAAATAAGGTATGTATACTCCATGTGACAGTAGAATTAAATTGTATATTATAATGTTTTCACATGAAAATGAAGACCTACCGTAATCACCCTGGGGTTTGTTTTACGTCCTCTGTTTCTTTTCCATCTCACCTATGCTTGAATTGTCTGTGATATTTCTCTTCCATCCCCTTGTTTTCACTGTCTTTTCTGTAGCCTGTGTTCTGTGCTCCTCTGCGTTCAGAGAAACGAGAGCAGTAGGATTGCATGAATATCCACTTCTCTTCCCTCTTCACTGGGGGGGGCTTGATACAAATGAAAGGGTAGACTGTGAAACGGATTGTCATGGATGGGTTTATTTTGAAATAGCTGTGTATCAAGTCTATCTCACCCATTCTGTCTCTGTGCTGATTTGACATCCTGCTCAAATGGCTAAATTTAAAGAGTTCACAATGTCTGACAGTTTGGAGTTCTTTTATTTCAGTGAAGGGAACTGACTATATTCTAAGTAATAAAAAACTATCAGAGCCTGCAAAGACCAGGCAGAAAAGTTTTCCCCCACAGAATTAGTATTTCTTGCAATAAAAAACCAAAACGAAACAGAGCACCATGTTGAAACCATGTTTCGTTTAGCTGCATTAACCCTCATCTGTTTGTAAAATGTGCTTTCATCCTCAGTTCATATTTCCTGAATGTCTGAGCAGAGACACCAGATGTGCCCAAAGAGAGTGACGGGCTAAAATGGACAGACTTTGGACTGGGAGCTGTACTTTTACCAGAGTCTGAGGCAGTTCAATTGCATGTGAAATTTTGTTTGATCCAGTTCCTGTTAACTGCAACCATGGATTAAATATACAGTCTTGAAGAGTCTACAGTTAAAAGGTATTTTATGCAATTATGTTAATATTTAACTAAAATCATGTTGAATTCAAAGGTAGAATTGTGTTTAAATAGAGATGGGAGTATTTTTGAGGTCAATGCATAATTGACTTATGAAACGCGAACGGGAACAAGAACGTCATTTGCAAAAAAAGCAATGAAAATGCATAAAATCTAGTGTTCACTAATTAAAGCTAACAAAAGAAGCAAGATACATCTGTATACAATTTATCTTTTCTGGAAATGATTTCATGTGGAAGTTAAAAAGGCTAGATCTACATCTAAAATCTGTGAGCAGTTAATAGGAGCTTTTATTCATAGAGCCATTTAGGCTGGAAAAGACTCTTAAGATGACTGAGTTCAACCATTAAACCAGCACTGCCAAGTTCATGCTCCAAAGCACCATGTCTACACTATCTCCAGGGATGTTGACTCCACCACTTCCCTGAGCAGCCTGTTCCTATGGTTGAGAAGTCTTTCAGTGAAAAAATCTTTTCTCATACCCAATCTAAACTTCTCCTGACGCAATTTGAGGCCATGTCCTCTAATTCTATTATATTCTAATTTGTGTATCTAACAAACCTGTCATACAAACCTGTGAATGGCCCTGAAAGAGACATAAGGACAGGTACAAGTTATTAGGAAAAGGGCCACAGCAAATCAGTATGAATTTCTGAATGTGCAACTGGGCCAAGGGTGGCATCACATAGTCAAAACTTCTCATTTCCAGTTAGAAATCTAGTCGCTGTATTCTGTACTAAATCAAGCATACTAATCATCTGGGTGGGAAGCTGCTAAATATAGTATTGCAAAATCCAGTAGGATAGATCAGAAATAAATGATCAGTTAGAGGAGGAGCAGAGCTCAAGCTAAAAACTGCTTTTTTCCCCCGTGCAGTGATCTACAGATCCACCAGAACACCTGGCTGATAATTCTGTGATTCACAAAAACACCAAAACTCTTTTGGTTTTTCATGCTTCCAGAATTTTGGCAACAGAAATGAGACAATCTGTTTAATTTCCTGGGTGAGAGGGATAAACAATGCTGTTTTAACATACAACACAGTCTGTCACTTTTGCATTTTATAGTACCATTCACATATTGTACCTTAGGGCAGCTGTGGGTATGTAATCATGACTGAAGTAAATATTTTAAAAACTGGATTTTGATGATTGGTTATTCTGAAATACAGCAATCTAAGGACAGGGAAAGAAATATTTCAGATTGGCAATTCACACCGAGTTTAGTACCTTTTCCAAGTCTCTTAGACTGGTTGATTAAACAGAATACTAAAAGGATCGATCATTAAGGCTCCTTAAATAAACTTGTATTTGCTTCATGAAAGAATAGAAATTTCACATGTAGTGGCTGCCAGTCAGGGTCAAAGGTACCCTGTTCACAGGGCTCAATCACTGATCAAGAAACTGCAGACAGAACACCTTTAAATTTTAGGCTCTTGACACTGTATACTTGGTTGCAGTTAACAGGAACTGGATCAAAAAACTCTCTGTGTGCAATCTAATCTTCTCAGACTCTGAGACGCAGAGGTCCTGGTCTGAAGTCTCTTCACTTTAGCACATCAACCACTTGGTACATATCTGGTGTCTGTTCAGGTATTCAGGAAATATGAACTGAGGATGAAAGCATATTTTATGAAAGTGTTTTTCTTGTAACCAAATGAGGGTTAATACACCTAAACAAATAAAACATGCTTTGAACATGATGCTCTGTTTTATTGTAAGTAGTAATAATCCTGTGGGGGAAAAAACTTACCTGCCTAATCCGTGTAGGATCTGCCTAAACCTTGCAGTCTCTTCTTGTTTATTATTTATAGTTCTGTGTAGCGAAATACTCTGGGAAAGCACTCTGTGTTTCGGACATTTGTGAAATCTTGACACTCCCTAGACTGAACAGAATTCTGTAGTTCTGGAGAGAATGCAAAAACAAGCAGTGTTTCCTCTGTCTGCCTTTTATCTAGCATGCCTGCCTTGTCTGCTGTGCAACTGAAATTTGCAAATAGCATCATAGAAATAATAGTTCCATTCTATTTAGGGTAAAAAGATAAATGAGCACTGAAAACTTGTGGAAGTGCAAAATAAAGTTGGGTTTTGCTATGAAGATACAGGTAAGGATCCCATATCCTCAGGTAGTTGGACCAAATCTCTGATTTCTCAAAGATGTCACAGTGTTAATACTCTCACTACAGAACTCTGTAGAACTGTAGTGCAGTGACACTAGATAACTCATGGCCTGTTTAATGGAGACAAATAGCTATGGACACGTGTCAGAATAATTAGTGTCAAGTTAGTTTGATTTGTTCATTTAACAAGTTGAATTGTTTCAGCTAATTACGTAGTGTGGCATAAATGTGATTAGGGATGTTCAGAGAAGAAAACTATTCCTTTTTTCCTCCACTAAATTAATGGAAATGTTAAGGAAAATGTACACTCAGAGTATGCGACAATGTCCAGCTTCACATGCTGAATTTTGCAGCCCCCATTAGAGCATGAGTCTCCAGGGCTTCTGAACTGACTGATAAAGTGTCCTCCTCAAGGCCCCCAAAATACTCTCTGAAAAAGACTGTCTTAGCTATTCTGCTCCACGCCTACACAAGAAACCCTCCTCTCTCTGTGAGATGGGGACATCTCAGGTAGGTGTGTAAGTGGTGTCACTGCTTCCTGTAACCCTGAGGAAGTGGACAAAATGAAGGACTATTCAAAATTCTAGCACCTTTCAAATCTCTTGGGCTATTGCCTTCCCTAAGCAGTGTCTTAAGAGGTCAGGGATATTAAAGTTTACTGATAATAAATACAGAAATATGTAAAATTCAACTTTTTGTGGTTACATAGGAAATACTCTCTGTGAAATCGACCTGACTCTGTTTTGTCCTTTGGAGTGTATCCTTTTATAGATTATAGTGGTTTTTCCACTTATTGCTTTTTTTTTCTTGAACATTTTGGGAGTGAGGCTGGCAATATATATAGCAAATAAGTTTTGTTTACATTATTTTGATTTATTTTTTCTTATTATAGACTCTTTTCAAAATTAATTCCATCACTGCTTCCTTTACTTCAGAAAGCTTGCACAGAAATGCTTGGATGCTTCTGGTTTAACCGATGTTACTTAGTCTCACTTCAGTTCCCTGTGAAACCACACTTCCATGACATAGAAATCGCAAAGCAGAGTAGCAAAGAAGTAGCAAGGCAGCGTTCAGACCCCTGAGGTGCTCGTTGGGGTACAAATATATTGAGGAAACCTGAAACAAAAATTTGAAGTAGAGCGTGAGAGAAATGCTGTTCATATTTTTGTATAATGGTGCTTTAACAAAGACCAGAGACTGAGGTAGAAAGTCTTGGATCTGTATAGCTGTGGTTGATGTTTTCCTAATTTTGTGTCCAAGTTGTAGTCCCCTGAAAGGATGTTGTAGCGAGGTGGGGTCCAGCCTCTTCTTCCAAGTAGCAAGTGACAAGAGGAAACGACCTCAAGTTGTGCCAGGGGAGGTTTAGATTTGGTATTACGAAAAATTCCTTCACTGATAGGGTGTTCAGTCACTGGAACGGGCTGTCCGGGGAAGTGGTAGAATCACCATCTCTGGAAGTGTTCAAAAGGCATCTATTCTGTTTTGTTTCACTGGGGTTTGTTTTGTTTTTTAAATCTGTGTATTTCTTGCACCCCGTCTGTTCTGTATGTTGTAAGACTTACGGGCAGGTGCTCTCCTCTCCATGTTTCAACAGTGCGTGTCAGGGACTCAGAACTGGGACTCCACATTCTACTGGATTGTAGTAAGTAGAAGAGTAATCCAGATGTCCTGAATCTCTTCATCCAGAGTGTTAGCTGTAATATCACCAACTGGATGGTCAGTTGCATATGTAAAGTTTACTGTTGAAGTGATTGTATGTGTTGTGGCTTATAAATCACATCACAGTAAGAAGCTGGAATTCCTTTGGTCCCAGGCAGCAATGTCAGGTTTCAGCACATCTCTGACTGGAAATGGCTGAGCACTGCAGAACAGATTCACTGACTCAACTCCCATTGGAATTGAGAGAAAACATCTTGTGGTCACCCTAATCTATGTTTCATGTCTGTGGCTTTAAATTATGACACTATGACCTGTACTCTGTCAAAATGTGTTTCATTTCACAAAAGAAATCTTAAAACATTAATTACTAAAAGGCCTTGTGGTTTCCTCTTGCTACTGTAGCACAGGTGTAAACCTGCAGTACTTTGTAACTTACAGCAGCAGTTAAAAAGAGACTGTTTACAAAACCATGGAGTAGTTGAGGTAGGAAAGGACCCTGAATTTCATCTGATTTAGTCTCCACTGCTCAAAGTGGCATCAGCTAGAACAAGTTACTGGGAACTGTGTCCAGATGGGTTTTGAATATCTCCAAGGATGGAGACTCCACCACCACTCTTGGCATTCTGTTCCAGTGTTTGACCGCCTTCACCATACAAGATTCTTCTGTGCAACTGCACAAAGACCTCTGAATTTTTCCTGGTTTCCCCCTGGCTGCATGCATTACTGTACAGGCACTTCAGAGCCACCTGGTCCAGTTGACTTCTCAGAAAAGCTGGAAGTGCTCTGCCCATGACACTTTCCTGTAGGTGTGCCCTCATTAGTGTGCACACACTTTCAGTGGTCACCCTCACCACAAGGTCTCTCCTGGCCATAGTACCCTGCAGTCTTTGCTCCACCACTGCCTCCCCATAATCCCTGGTCAGCCTGTTGGCAAGGATGTTTTGCCCCATTTTTCATTCTTATTCAAGACTGCTTGAGACCAGTGGAGCCACATGCAAAGCCACATGTGACTTAGATGCAACTGTACTGATAAAAAGGTTAATGAGGAATGTCTGTGTGAAGAGCAGTGATGGGAGTGGAAAAAGTGAGGAGGCAGGAAGTAAGGAAATAGCCCTCTCTCATTTGAGAAAATAATTCAACAAAAAGGAGAAGTAGTTTTGCGCTTATGACATTTATTTAATCTTTCAAATCTTTGATGAGAAATACTTGTATTTTGAAGATCTCAACTATCTGTTGTTGACACAATTTGGCTGAATTCATATGTGTAGACACATACATATGCATACATAGATGGCCAAAGAAGATACTTCTTAGTAAATAAAAATTGTTTGACTCTACTTAAAAAAGAAAAGAATCCACAATATGTATGACCCACCCTGTATATGATCATCAAACTGAAACATTCATGCAACATTTCTCCCACAGCATTTTAAAATTATGAACAACAAATATAGAATCAAATTCTGTCCTTCATCCCTGTGATGGACAGCTTATTCCAGACTGTGCTTTAATAGTCTTTCCTGCACCCATGTGTCAGATTAAATGGTAGAAATGCCAACTGGATGATAAAGTAGTATCATTTCTGGAAGTATTGGCTTTTAAAGTTAATCTTCAATGGGATGCTCTACTGCAGGCATGTGCATACATTAGATAACCTTGGCATGCAGCGAGTATTTTAAGACCCACATAATTTTGAAACACCCTTTAATATGTAGTGAGAGTCATGATACATTCCATGCACATAAGATCAGAGGCAGACCTTCCAGGCTTGTTTTACTTCTCAGGATAGATGCCAAATTGGGAGCCCACAGTGATGTATTTTGTTTTTCTGTAGACAGTTAATGAGGCACAACAAGCTTCTCTGTGTTGTTCCATTGACTTCTGAGCCCTGGTCTTGGGCAGCCATCTCATAGAGTTGGCAAGGAGAATAAAAAACACAACTGTCTTCAAATGCTTATCTTTTAATCTGAGATTTCCAAAACAAATGCTGCCAACTAATAAGTTATGCTAGTATGGATTCTGGGATCTTGAAGTATGATGTCAGAAAATTCACTGTAGTAACTAAACTCCAGCACCTGGTGCTACCCGTACTGTCCAGAGTCAACCTCTTAAACCACAGGCAATACTATCTATAACTACTTCTTTCTTTCTGTTTGTCCACTAAAAATACCAAAAAAAAGAAAAAAAAAAAGAAGCTCCTTCCTTACGCTTTGCGTTTAACCAGTGTCATTTTATATCCTCACGTTCACAAAATAAAATATTCCGAGACTCAGAGATTTTGTAGCAAACAACATGCTTACCAATTTTCACATTGAGCTAGCTGCTGCTTAGAAGGAGGAAGAAGTGCATGTAAGATTAGATTCAAAATAATTCTGTGAAATGTATCTGGCCCCTTTATGCAGCAACCTGCTTCACGGGGGAGAGGAGAAAATCAAATCCTGGCCTTGATGTCAAAACAATGTAAACCACTTTTAGTATGTTGACTTGTAGAACAAGCGAGGCATGAAAACAAAAGCACAGAGCCCTCAGTAGTGGCAGTGAATATTTTATCTTACCAACAGAAAGCAACAAGAGACTAAACCCTTAAAGCATATGTTGTGCTGATAGTGCTCACTCACTGAGGCATTTGCAACCCCAGCTGCACTCGAGGCTGTGCCATAGAAGCACCGTAGAAGTGTGTTGCTCCTATTGCCCTTTACTGGCCCTTAGCCAGGTAAAGGAGCTTTTCTCTGTTGCTCTTGTTGCCCTGTATAAACAGATGTTCAAACAATTATTGCTTTTCCCTGAAGTGAAATTAGAGAGATTTTTGGCATCATTAGCTCTTCTGAAATTTTCACAGTGCTGAAAAGTATCTCTAGTTAACTGTAGCTTTTTGTATATAAACCAACCTTCCTGACTTTTTGCAAATACCCAATGTAAATGCCATTCTAAAATTCAGTGACTGAGTCCTCATAGAAATGATGAAGCAGGAGTACCACTGTTATTACTATGTTGTTGTTTCAGTGTGGTTGGTAAGAATATTTGGAGGGTGCTGTAGTAGCAAGTATTCACCGCTCTCTGTCAGAGATCATTTTGACTAAGTCTAACGAGTTAAGAGTTAGTGACCTGATTACAGATAAAGGAAGATTCTCCTCTGGGAATGTGTTTGAATGTGTGTGCTCTCTGATTTTTCCTGGCACCCACTTGTTTGTTGTTCTCTCCCAGCTGAGGCATGAGATTCAGAGGGAGTTGGAGAATGTTGCTTATAAATTATGGAGTTGCTGCCTCATGCTGTCATCAATTATGTCAGTCTGTCCTTCACTACTCAGCTTTTTCTCCTGTCTTTTGTCAACTTGTAAGGTTTTTACCTTCCCTGGTTAAGATTGTTCCCCATCACTGCATCCATTCTCAGTCCAGGTCTTTTGTGTGGAATCCCAATAGTCCTACACTGATTTCTTGTTTCCTACTTCATATCTGAGCAATTCAGGAAGTTCTGGGTGATTCACAAGTGTGATTACATAGTAGCATGTCAAGACATCCCCAGTACTGATTCAGAGAGACTGCTTTGAAGAATGTGGTTGATGAGCTTTGGAGAAAGTAAGGAAGCAATGTGGATTGTGGTGTGGTAAAGGAGGGATAAGCAGAAGGCACAAGCTAAATCCTGGAATTATACACGATATGCGTAATTCCTGCTAAATGTGACCAGTTGGGTTCTGCGCTGTGCAGAAGTAAGAGCAGCAACCAGTTCACTTCCAACTCGGCTTCATTCTTAGGTTTGATATCCCATTTCAGAGCCGCTGCCAGGCTGCTTGGCACCCTCTCCATCTCCCACAGCCAAACCTGCAGAAGAGCCTCCACCAGCTCCAGGGTCCCGAGCAAGCTCTGGTTTCAGCTCAGATGCAACATGCCCACCTTCCTACCGGAGATGTCAGTAGTCAGGAAGGCAGGTACCCCAGCACAGAACGAAAGCTTTTCTACCAATACTCCCAATATAACTTTAATCCAATTAGCTGGGGTATCAGTGGCAAATGAATCTCCATAGTGCTATGGAGATTATGTAACCACAACCTGGGTGCTCACTGCAGGCTGGATTCTCAGCTCCCAGATATTCCTTGCTATTGCTACCTCAGTGTGGTGAATTTAAATTGGGAATTACCCATATTTCTGCATTTACACTTCTGACTGTACTGTAGGTGTCCATTTTATCCTCGCACTGTAGGCATTTTGTAATAGGAACATTATGTAGATGGGCCAAAATAATAAAAAAAAAATTACAACTAAATTTCTTTATTAAGTTGCTAAAATATAAATTCTTTCACTGACTAAACCCTCTTGAAGTATCAACATAGCTTCTGACCTGATTGTAGTTGAAGTTCTTTCCGCAAGCAAAGATATCAAACTATCAAACTATGCAAACTATCAAGCAAAGATACTCCTAAAATAATAGGGGAAAAAATAATGCTATGGAGAAAAGTTTCTTGGGGCTGAGAGGATAGGACTGTTTATCATCTAACAATGTCCTACTTTTATTGTAATTTTAAATTTTTTTTTTTACAGATAGACTTTCTGGTCAAGCTTCATATGCTTTTGTTTGAGTAGCCTCAACCTCCCTATGGACTCAACAGATGTATCACGAAATGGCATTGCTCACTGGGAATGCAGATCCTGAGTTCAGCACTTACTCCTTCAACAACTTGGAAAACCTGTGTGAAGTGCAAACCAAGAAAGGATTCTTCTACAAAAAGGCCAAACTTCTGCGTCCTGGAGAAGACTTGTGCTGCTTAGCCCGCCTGGATGAGCGGTCCAGGTTTGTGATCATCAATGTAGGCGGTATTAAATACAAAGTTCCATGGACCACCTTGGAGAACTGCCCCTTGACCAGGCTTGGGAAGCTGAAGTCTTGCAACAACTATGATGAGATCATGAACGTCTGCGATGATTATGATGTTAGCTGCAATGAATTTTTTTTTGACCGTAATCCTAGTGCCTTCAGGACGATCATGACTTTCCTGACAGCTGGGAAGCTGAGGCTTCTCAGGGAGATGTGCGCTCTCTCTTTCCAGGAGGAGCTTGTGTACTGGGGGATAGAAGAGGGGCACCTAGAGTGGTGCTGCAAAAAGAGGTTGCGACAGAAAGAGGAAGAGGCAGCTGAGGCCAGGCTGTTTGAAAGCGAGATGGTATTCAGTGAGACTGCGCAACGTGCCTTCCAGGACAAGAGCCGATTGAGTGCGTGCATGAGAAAGCTCAGGGACATGGTGGAGAACCCCCACTCAGGGATCCCAGGGAAGATCTTTGCTTGTATTTCAATCTCCTTTGTTGCCATCACTGCAGTCAGCCTCTGCATCAGCACCATGCCAGATGTCAGAGAAGAAGAAGATCGGGTGAGTGCAGCTTTTTCCGGAGTAAATTGCGTTTTGCATTTGGCTCCTCAGGGAAGGTGACAGGCAAAATCATTCCAGCAAATATGCAGGTATTGCCTTCAGTATGTAAGGTGTGGAGGCCTGTCTGGGGCAGAGCACAGAAAGCATTATGTCACTTCAAACTGAGGGAAGATTGGGCCAAACACTGCCTTGCCAGAACGGCTTTACCAGTAAACACCAGCAGGTAGTTTTACCCAACAGATTTGTTTTCTGACATCTCTAACCAGATGACAAACCAGTGATTGTGGGGATAAAAATCAGCCTTGCTTGTGGCTTAATGTTTTCAGGTTAGGTTTAGAGTTAACAGAGCAATTTTCCCTAAGGGTACTTTAACACTGTGAATGAACTCTCAGTACCCCAGTGTAAAAACCATATCTAAAGTATTTTGATGTTATAGGGTGAGATGAAGGCCAAGGAAGCTGAGGCAGCAGCTTAACAGCAGAAACAGAGCAATTGTCCCAATTTTCAGATGTGTTTAGTATTCTCAAGCGTAAGCTGTGGACGATTTATGCCCTTGAAAATCAAGTCCTACATATATTTTGTTTATTCTTTAGTTCACCAAATTTCCTAAGGGTTTAGTCCCTTTTTTTGTGCAAGCAGTTCAGTTTCCTAGGATTAATTCTATGTAGGCCAGTGAGAGCTTATCTGAAAAACGATAGAGGAGGACATCATGTTTTATTTACATATGTGCTGAAATGCAGTCTAAGGGGTCTGGGAGGTGGGGATGTTTTCAAGAGTTCATGGCCTCTCTGGTTTTACCCAAGTCCAAGCTTGACACTAAATGTGTGGGCTTATTTCCCAGCCCCACGGTCATTAACTGTGGTTGTGAACTTCAGCTGCTAAGACAGTACTTCACCCCACGAAGTTCTGCCTCTCAGCTGAAGGCTGAGCTCTCTTGGAAGCAGCATTCTTCCCGTGTGCTGTCATCCAGGGACCGGATGGCTTGTCCCCCCCCAGTGCCACCAGCAGAAAAGAGGGTGGTCTTTTCCTGTTTTGTTGCATTGAAAATAAAATGTAAGCTGATGGAAGATGGGTCCAGCCACTGCAGAGAGACCCCTGCATTTGACTGATTAACTCATGTACAGTTAAATCCACCCTTTGCTTGCTGTGTCTGGTCAGGTTACGTATCAACTGAGTATTTTGATTTGAAATCAGACTCACTCAGTAGCAGCCAAATTAAAAGATAAAACATTTGGTATGTTAATTGATATATGATTTATTTTAAGATCTCTATTTTAAAGGGTTTTTATGGTTTAAAATTTGAGGATAGTAGTACTGGGTACTAATTAACACTATATTGTCCTAATAATTTTAAAAGAAATGTAATTTCCCAAACACATGCCTTTCACTGTAATCAACCATCAGTTCTCCACTATCTTGGAATTCTAAGCACCAGGGATATTTTACTGTTGGAAACTGAGGTGTATGTAATGTTCAAATGCTACTGGGTTTAAGTGAGAACTGAGCAATTACTTTTAAAATTCTTTTAAAATTACTTTTAAAATAAAGGTTAGGCAGCTTATATTGTTATTAATGATCTAAACATAAATAGGGACTTATAGTAATAGGCTAATAATGTTTTGTTGGGTGGAGCAGGGTAATAGTGAGGAGAAAGCAAGATTATGAAAGAAGCCTGGTTTCCTTGTTAAGCTGGGACTATTAGAAGTAGCACATTTTCGTAGTCGAATGCAAAACTGTGCAATAAAGATGAATGCAGACTTGCTCCTGTAAAAGCACAGTCTGACTCCCAAAATGAGATTCTAAATAGGGTTTGGGGTACAACTGCTGTAAGTGCCTATTGCAGGGTTAATGTCTCCTTGAGTATCTAAGCTGAGCAGTAGTGATTAGAAGCTGGAAGATTTCTCCTGCCTGTATGCAGAATTGGAGAGACTGACATTAGAATACTGCAGTCGACTCTCACATTACTATTTTTAATGGTTTTTTGAAAAAGTGGAAGAGGGTGAAAAAACCTGTAAATCTTAGACACCTGTAGAAAATGCCATACAGTAAGAAACTTAAACATTTCAGTTAATTTACATTATTGGAAGGAAGGTGAGTGGATTAAGCACATAAGTGTTTTTTTATGAGGGGAGGAGAACTGTATCATCTAAAAGACCTTTAAATTAAGCAAGGAGGTGATCCATGGATAAAAGCTGAACCCTGGGAAATTCATATGGGAAACTATATGCCAATATTTAATACCACGGTGATTAATTACTGGGAAGAGAATTAGTGGATTTTGTATTTTTAGACTTTTTCAGTTCAAAGCTCAGTGCCCTCCTGGTAGGTAGCCTTCAGCTAAACACACTCTACTTCAATCAAAAGTAAATTACCAATCGCAGATCGGGTTACAAAGGTGAAATGCTTGCAATGCAGAGAAGATCAGAATAAATTCTCCTACGTTTTTCTGTGTCCTTAAATGCCCAAAGCACAGAGCTCCTGCAAATAGTCTTTGTTCTGCCCTTCGCACAGGGAAGGTCTGTGGACAGATTGGAAAGGGTTATTTTGTTTGAGACAAAGGTGGCTCTCTTGCACAGGGGGACAGGTGAAGGATCACTTCTGGCTGGGCAAGGAGCCAGGCATCTGCCCACATGGAATCACTTGTAGGGTCAGAGACCTAGGCTGCAAACTCCTTGTGTGTACTCTCTATGTGGCTTAGCAAGCCAGGGCAGCTCTTCAAGTGACAGATGTGGAGGGAAGAGAGCTCATGTGAGTCTCAGTCATGTTAATCATCCTGAGCTGTGTCTCCAGTATCTAGATTAAAATTTGTGTTCTTTGGTCCGGTTTTGCAGTCTCCTAACAAGCAGAAAAGGGGTGT
The DNA here is from genome assembly GCA_013399855.1 of Oxyruncus cristatus. Lineage (NCBI taxonomy): Eukaryota > Metazoa > Chordata > Aves > Passeriformes > Cotingidae > Oxyruncus > Oxyruncus cristatus. Next base: position 2,132,594 of record VXAY01004461.1, read on the forward strand.
GCATCCTTCCTGACTAAAGAAAGAATAAATAGCAAATACTACTTCAAGGACACACCATATTCAGTGTGGACATTTTCCAGGCTTTCTGGCTGGCATTACTGTTGTTATGGTTCTGTGTCAGAGCTGTCGTGGGTGCTCCGGCTAACACAGTGACCTTTTCCTTGAGCTGGCATTTTTACAGAAAACAAAAGCTCTATGTGCTATCTATCTCTCCTGTTATTGCTTCAGGGAAAGACAGAGGAACCAATCATGAAAAAAACCATGCTGGGGTTTTTCTGGGCAGAGCAATTTTCCGTACCCCGATCCTTTAATGCCATCTGAATGGACAAGCTGTTTGTTACACCCAGTGCTGTCCTGCAGAGGTGTAAATGACCTCACACCAGGTGCAAGCGAGGGACCTTGAAAGCTAGAAGTAGTGACCAAGAGGAAATTACTTAAGGTGCCTGCCTATCTCTTTTAAAATACAGCAGAAGACTCAATCATACATTTTGTTAGCTTTATTAAATGGTCCAGATGTTCTGGATGACAGTGGCAATCCCTAGTGGTTTAAAAAGAAGGGGAAGGATCGTGTTCCCCTGTACTGTATATGTCTTGTTCTTACTAATGGTGACTTTGATTCACCTTGAGTGTTACTCTTTTTGGGAAGTAGTGTCATGTGTTTCAGAGGCAGCACAATTATCAGTAAAGTTGACAGAATCAGATACTAAACTATGTTTTACTGACCAAACTAGGGCATGTATTTTGTCAATTTTTTCTCATTTAGCTTTTATTTCCTGATAAAATTAAATAAAATCCACTGATCCTGTACTATGTATAATAGCCACTTCTGGAAATTTCAGGAGTGGGACACTTAAAATGTATAAAGAAAACAAACCTGTGAAGACAGTCACATTCTTCCATGTAAAGTAACAAGACAATGATAATTTTTTTTATTTCAAAATTTTCAGAATGAGAGATTTCTATGTAAGATTTAGATTTAATGGTGAAAAATACTCTCTAAAGGTAAAATCTGCTGAGATAGAATCATAGCAGGAGCCCTCAGTCACTGAGTTCTTTCCAGACCACCATAACAGTCATCTCCAAGACATAAGAAAAATCCAGAGGCATAGAGTATCCTTAAGGCATTTTAGGCATATGATACCTTTAAGTATCATATATATATATATTATATATATGTAAGCTTCTCACCTCTGTAAACAAATGGCATTGAGTGACTTAAGGCAAGCAGCTAATACATCAGAGGAGTCTTAAACCAGCTGGGGACACCTTGCAGCAAAAGCTTTAAACACACAGTAGGAGCTGAACAACCAAAGACATGGAGAGATTCAACTGGAAGCCGGATGGTCATCATATTAAACTCTTCATTTTTTTCTTGCTGAAAACAGAAATGTCGACCATTTCTATCTGAAGAAATCTTCTTTCTTTTGTTAGACAACCTTCCTCGTCACAGAAGAAAGGGTAGTGAACTCAGACATTAACATCAAACATTTTGTCCTGATTCACAAAAGCATTTAGAGACCTGAGTACCCCTGAGCTCAATCATTTGTAGTACCACAGTGTAAAACACGAGAAGCAGATCAGTGGTTAGGTGCTGGGACAGGCTCCACAGGGAAGTGGTCACAGCACTAAGCCTGACAGAGTTTAAGAAGTTTGGATGATATGCTTGGGCACATTATGTGACCTTTGGGAATGGTCCTGTGCAGGGCCAGGAGTGGGACTCAATGATTCTTGTGGGTCCCTTCCAACTCAGCATATTCTGTGATTCTGTGATACTTCCTTCTTCACCGTGCTTCCTAACTTATTGGGAAAAGCCAGCCTAATTAAAGATGCTGTGATAGGAAGTTGCAGTTGAATAACCTTCAGCTAAAGAACATTACAACAAAGAGAGAGATTTATAAATAATGAAGGAAATAATAGCTCATAAAGAAGCCAAAACCATTTAACCTTCTAAGCTTAATTTACACACTGTTCTTCAACTTTCATGATGTTGAGGATGGGGAATAGATAAATCGTGAATGTGTGTTTTAAACAATCTTGTGACTAAAGATTTCATTTCGCAAAGGTACACACAAAAGTAATCTCAGACAAGGTTAAGAGAGTCTTTTATAATGATTCTCAAATAGCTTTTCACAGAAATGCCATTGCTGTAAGGGGTGCATGAGCAGACAGCGAGGTGGATTGAAAACTGGCTGAATGGCCGTGCCCTGAGCATGGTGATCAGTGACACGAAGTCTAGTTGGAGGCCACTAACTAAACAGCGTACCCCAGGGGTCTGTTCTGGGTCCAGTCCTGTTAGACATCTTTATTAGTGGCCTGGAGGATGAAGCAGAGTGTACCTGCAGCAAGTTTGCTGATGACAGGAACTTTAAGCGAGTGACTGATAGGCCAGACAGTTGTTCTGCTGTCCTGAACGACCTTGCCAGGCTGGAGGAATGGGCTCAGGAAACCTGTGGAACCTCATCAAGATGAAATGCAGAGTTCTGCACCTGGCAAGGAACAGCCCCTCATGCCAGTACGTGCTGGAGGCCACCCAGATGGAAAGGAGCTCAGCAGAATAGGACCTGGGAGTCCTGGTGGACACCAAGTTTACCATGAGCCAGCAATGTGGCCTTGCAGCAAAGAAGGCTACTGGTATCCTGGGCTATGTTAGGCAAAGTATTGCCAGCAGGTCCAGGGAGGTGTTTTTCCTCTCTGCTCAGCACTGGTGAGGCCACACCTGGAGCACTGTGTCACATTCTGGGGCCCCAGTATGAGAGAGATACAGGCATATTGGACAAAGCCCAGTGTAGAGCCATGAAGATGATGGAGAGGCCGGAGCACCTCTCCTATAGGAAAAGCTGTGAGAGCTGAGACTGTTTAGACTGGAGAGGAGAAGGCTCAGGGGGATCTCACCAGTGTGTAGAAATATCTTCAGGGAGGGCTCACAGAGGACGGAACCAGGCTCTCTGCAGTGGTGCCCAGTGACAGGACCAGAGGTGATGGACACAAACACAGGCATTTACCTCTGAAATACCTTGTCATTATGAGGGTGGCCAAGCACTGGTGCAGGTTGCCCAGGAAGGTTGTTAGCATATCAATCCTTGGAGATATTCAAAAGCCACCCAGACATAGTCCTGGACAACCATGTGGCCCTGTTTGAGCAGGTAGAAGGGGCTGGACCAGGTGATCTCCAGAGGTCCCATGCAACCTCAACTATTCCGTGATTCTGTAGTTGTAACTATTGATTTTATTAGGTTTGTAATCTAAATAGGTAGCTAAATAGGAACACATACAAGATTCAGGGCCTCCGTGCGTCAGAAATGTCATTTTGTTGAATACTACCTTATCTCAAAACTCTTGCAGTTTGGGGTGCTTCTAGGTGGGGATAACACCTTTTTACATTAAATCATTTACTTATTTTGGTGAGAAGTAATGTAAGGGAGTAAAACAATTGTTGGCGTTGCCTAAAATGGCACTCTGCTTGAGACTCTGGAATTAAGCTTTTCATTGCTGGAGAGTTCATTTTTACCACTTCCTCTCTCTTCTGACTGTTCAGTTGTCATTTTGCATGTGGTAACAAGACCTTGATTTTAACTTAGAGCCTCATGTGATGCACAGATGGTTTGTTTTCATGAATGAAAGTCTTAATAAATTGCAGCTTGTGTTTTTCCTTTCTTTGTGGAATAAACTGTTCTAGAAATTACAGCACAGTCAACAAAACCCATGTATTTAAAAAGAAAAAAATCTCCCTGCTGGTATTACAGATAACTATTTATAGCGTATAGGCACCGGGGGTGACTTTTTATAAAAAGAATCTTGGGGAATTGGACTAACTAATTTCCCTGGGGATCATCTGAGAATTCGTTATACCGTTTTCTCAGCTCTGCTGTTTAAATGCAAAAATTATGAGCTGTAACAGTATCACCAGTTTTGGCATCTGAACTGATCTACTGTACTTGTCCCCTATATTGCTCCTTTGCATTTTGTGTTTGCTCCAGACACTTCAGGCCACAGCTGGCTGGAGGCCAGGGAAAGACCAAATGACTCACTAGCAATTGTCACCTGCCTTTTCTTCATCCTGCACAAGGGACTTCCTATAGACACACGAGTTTCATATTCAGTTTCACATTCATATGTCCTTGCTTAAGGGATGTAGCACTCAGAGCACTGCAGAACTCTATTTTAACTAAAAGTACCCTGTTCCTTTTTTTTTTTCCTTTCTCAAGCTTAAAGTAGGTTTTCTCCTCAGATAGTGCTTAAATCAAAATGGTAACACATAACAAATTACAAGCCCTGAGAGCATCTTTTACCCACAACTTCAGTCATCGGGATTATGCAGAAGTTTGCTTTCTTGTTTAAGTTCTCGATTGGCCTTGTGTAGTTCCATCACCTGTTTTGTGTAATCCTGCCCTTAGACTGTGAATGCTTTGTGACAGAACGTCTTAATCACAGTGTCTACGACCATAATATTAGCAGAAACAACAACTACATCTGCCTGGTATTCAGGTACATGGGCACACTCTTTGTGCCTCGGTCTGCAAGCTCCGTTTCTAAGCTAGGAAACTCTTTTCACAAGTGAGACCAACTTAGTTCATGCAACGTGCTATTACTGTATGATATCCTTAGAGTCCAAAACTGAGGAGTAACTACAAAGTTCTTAAGTCTGAGTCATCATAGTATGGTCTCCCAGCTCCTCTCTGATGTTCAGAGAAATTTGCTGTGCAAGTTGTGTTTCAGGCAGCTCTGGTTTGTCTGAAAGCAGTTGACAGTGATGGGGTTTAATAAAGTGATGCTGCTTCTGTGTGCCACACAGACAGCTTTAAAGTTAAGGAGTCAAGGACCTCTGTACTGCTCAATCTAAAACTTAAATGTCAAGTTCTGTGGGGGTTTTTGGAGTGGTGTGCATCTTTTATCTGACTCCCGTGGAATTTATAAGACTAATCGCAGAAAGTTCTTTGCAAATATCCAGAAGTGGTGATCATGTCCTTTGATCATTTTACTAGGAGCTGTGCTTGTCTGTGAGCTATCTGAATGATACAGCCCTTAATGCAAAAGAATGCATGTATTAGTCTATCCTTTGTGGATCTGAATCTAAATCTGTCCCTTACTGGCTGTCCACATACAGCTGTTATACAGAGCAGATCTCAGCAGCTGTATTTTACCCAGTGCAGGAGTGCTCTCTTCACACACTAGGGAGACACATGTGCTGCTGTGAGTCCCCAGCATCGTTGTTCCACAGCACAGTGCCCACTGCACCCGCTCTGACTGCCGCTGCCCAGCACCCCAGCTGCCTGGAAACCCCCTGGGCAAACAGCACACCATATGCCAGCTTTGCCAACTCTTTTCAGAGACAGGCCTTCCCCTTTGCAAGGCTGCCTTAAGCTGGTGATGAATAGAAAACATTTGAAGAAGTGATTGATTTTTCTTGTTAGTGGTTGTGTGGACAGAGTGCTGGATAACAACAGGTTGTATTTAGTTATGATTATATTCGGAGAGTTCTTACCTGGTGCCTCTTGGGAAAAAAAGAAATTACTTTCTGCAGTCCTTCCACCATTGAAAAAAAAAAAAAAAAAAGCCACCCTTCCTGCTTCAATGCAACTCTCTACACTTAAGCAGACACATCTAGTTGTTCCATCGTGGTAGCTTCTTCAAGAGAAGATAAAGCAAACATGGTCCCAGTAAGAAAATCTTTCTCTGTTGTATCAGGAAGGTTAAGAGGAATGCTGTATTTTCTTTCACTAGGAGTTGCTTCAGGATTGTGGGTGGGGACAGTGCTGTGTTTACACAGAGTCCCTCAGTGAGCCTGCAGACCTTCTGCTCAAAATTCCCCCTTTCAGCAAAGTCACTGCCTAAGCTGTTCATGCCTGGCTCTTAATAACTTGGGTCTCACTGCAGCATCTTCTGCAGCATGGTTGTTTTTCCCAAGTAAAGAGAGAAATCCTTATGGGTCAGGGAGCTTCCTTGGAAGATTTAGAGGACAGTAGGTAACAATATAGAATTTGGGAGCCACCTGAGAGTCTCTGCAGTGTTTTAGGCTTAGAAGTAAAAAAAAAAAAAAA
>VXAY01004461.1:2138682-2180907 GCA_013399855.1 Oxyruncus cristatus
AAAAAAAACAAGGAGAGTGTTCCTCTGTATTGCTTGGAGATGAGGCAAGAGTTGACTAAGATAAAATTCCTGTTGACTTGTTAATAACTTCATTCTGTGCCAGTGAACTCTTTCAGTCTACGGAATATCTTCTCATTAATAAATAGCAGGCTTAGGTCTTTTAAATATTATATAAGTATGCTGCAATATAAATTACTGGTAAATAATTAAACAGTTAAAACTCTTTCATAGGAACATTGGTAACTTCATCACATTTTTAACTGGTTTACGTGTGGTGCAATGTGGCTCACCCAGCAAAATACGCTCCTTGTTTAATTTCTTTTCATATCTCCGGTTCCACCACCATAGCTATCTATACTACCAATAGGTTCATTCTCCAAATTTCCAGGTAAATCATCCAGGGCATCTCTGAAGCAATCTCATGATAATAGTCACTTGGCCTCCAGACATGTTTGTAAAATTACTGTAGCTGCTCATCATAGCCTGCTGTGTAATATCCTGGGGGTACAGCTCAGCTTCTTGTACTCCACAGATTGCTCCACTGACTTCTGCTAGAGCGCTTGTGCTCTGTGGGCTTATTGAGCATGGTCCCAGTGTTCTGAAAGAGAGAAATTGTTCATTTATTTGTAATAAAAATATCATCTGGAAATTTCATCTCAGAGCTCCAGGATATGTTGCTTTCAGTTCTGGAGGTTTGGAATGAAAGAAAGCAAACAGATTTACATTTGGCTAGACCTCATATAGCTAGGCTGAGGTAATGAGCTGATTCATGTGTGTGGCACTTAGAAAAATTGCACTAAATCATTCAACTTAATAAATGCTTACATTTTCCTTGCTTAAAATGTGGCAATTGAGATGAAATATGAAACTTTTTGAAACTGGGGGCTTGCTGCAGGGTCCATGGAGACATTTAGATTCATGACAAATTGAGTTAGAAGAGTGGTATTCAAATGGGGGGAAAAAAAAGTTATACAATTTGTTGCAATTGTTTTTAAATAAAGGCTTGAGAAAGTACTAGGAGAAAGCTGTAAGGCTGCTGGATTTTCTAAAGGTAAGCATGATATTAGCTCCAAGTATAAACATCAAAAAGATGGTACTGAATACAATCAGCCACATTTTTGAGGATGATAGCATAGTTAATTCTAGTCTATGTAGAACATTAATCAAACTTAGTATAATTTTTTTAAGGTTATAAAGTTTCCAGAAGAAAATAACTTCTGATGTAAGTACTTCTGTAAAACATTTGAATTGGTGCCACATAACATTCTTCCTTAAGAAAAAGGCATGTTTCAAAAACTCATCTTCCATATTAAATGGTTAAAAATGTCTCTTAGATCTTGTAGTAGCAGAAAACCAACATGAGACAGTCATCATCCAGTGACAGTGCATGCAGAAAGGCATGCAAGTGTCTCTGGTGTGGGCCCAGAGCTATTTAGGTGATTTGCTGGTGATCTGGGAGAAAAGATAAAGCAATTTTGAATTAAAGGTACAGGAAATGACACATTAGAAGTACCTGGCACAGTTAGCTGAACTGATATGCACATGGGAAGGTAACTGCATGGCCATCAGCAGAGAGTGCAGCCTCTAAGCACAGAAAGCCTAAAGGCCCTGGGACAAAAGAGTCCTTTGGAAAGTGGGGACTCTAAGGATTTGGAGGCCCTGGTGAACTACTGGCTGTACACGATTTCCCATCTGACATGCTAGTTAAGAGACAATGTGTGAGGCTTTAGATACTGTCCAGATTGGTATCCATTAAGCAGTCAAGCTGGAAAAAAAAGGTGAAAATCTTATTTAAAATCTGAAAGTTCTGCTTTATAAGGAGACACTAGAAGAGGTTTTAATGTACTGAGAATCAGAATAAGAGAATGTCTGTGGGCAACAGTGAACAATAACTGAAACCTGCGGCTAGACAAACTCGTGCTCTAAATTAAAGTATGTTACTGTGTGGGTAATTAACAATGGAAACCATTTATCTAGACATGCTTGCCTACATCTCATAGAGTTTTTAAATACATTCTGTGAGTCTCTCTAAACATTACAGCTCAGCTCAGTTGAAGCCATGCATATGATTCATGAGCCATTTGGCAAGATCCTCTGCTCCACAGAGGATCAGCTCACGAGCCTCTTCTGACCTTACAGGTCGGTGAGCAATTGCCCTCCTGTCCCTGACTGCTGGTGCAGGAGGTGCCAGTGAGGATGATGCTGTATGCCTGGGACTTCCTTGGCCCTCATGCATATTCAGACCTGAAGGCATTTGGAAGATGAAATAAGCAGTGACAGTTCATAATTGTGATTAAAGGTGAGGGCAGCCAGAAAAAACTCAGAAGCCTGGAAGTTGTCTGAAGAGCAGTGACATGGCAATGAGTCTGGTCTAGTGAAAGTAGCATCCTAACCAGGGTATCTTGTCCAGCACTGACTGTGTTTGTAGGGGGTGCTGCAGGGGCTGGGACATGCTACTGGTGGGGCTTAGCCCCAACCAGCACAGGCTGTTCACCAGGATACGTGCCAGCCCACCCCTCTGATGATTCACTCAGTCTACCCTCACCTTTCCTTACAGTCACACACACACACACAAAAACACTCCCTTTCCCTCTGCTCGAGCTCATTTTCTGAGCCTGGACTCAAATAGGAAGTACAGAGAATAGTGTGAAGGTCCCAGACATCTAATGAATCCTGAGCCGTGTTGGAAAATTGGCACACGCTACACTGGGTAGAGATGATGAGAAGAGAAATTGCAGCACGCTCCCAAAAGGTCTCCGCACTGACTGCCTGTGAGCAGACGCTGCAGATTATTTTCTCCCAGTCTGCAGCTAGTTGCCTTCATACACAGTAGAAATATTGGGTATTTTAAGGTAAGTTATTCTATTCTGCACTGCTGTCATGGAAAGCACTGCTTTTACTGTTGCCTTGAGCGGAAAGAGAGAATATGAGAGGGTGTGTGGTTTCGCCGTGGTCAGATCCACCTTGTAAAAATCATCCTCTGTGCAAGTGCAGCAGCACAACTCTCAGCCTTTCAGCACAAGGGCAATGTGGGAGCTGACTGCCAGCTGCGCCTGAGCTGCTACCAGCAGGAAAGCAAATCTACCCACAGGCAACACAGGCAAATCCTGCACTCGCTTTCAGATAAGAGTATAAAGGGAAAGTGAGCGGGGGGAGTATAGGTTGGGGGAAAAAAAGTAAAAGGAAAACAGTAAGCTTGACTCTGTCCTCCTTTCCTTCAAGAAAAAAAAACAGACAGCCCCAACTCTTATATCAGGTTACAGGGTTGCAGGAACCAGAAAAATTAATATGGGTCAGTAAAATGGAACTAGGAGTGAGTGGGAGGCAGGAGGATGAGAGCTTGAAAAACAGGGACTGAAAGAACAGAGAAACTGGGAGAAATGAGAGGGAAGATGTACTTTAAAATGCTGTTAGGAATCAGTTATTCTTTTAATATGATTAGTAAGTGAGAGAGAAAGAACAAGACTGAGATTCTTTTTTAGTGTGAGACAAGCTTGAGCAGAAGAAAAAGGCAAGAGCATGCTGGGTTTAGGAAGACCACAGTTCTAGGCACTGTACATCTGCAGGTGTCTGTGAGCACAGCCAGGTGCCACCACAACATCATCTTTTCCCAGGTGCTGGGTAGGTGTGAAAGCACTGGGAATGCCACTGCTTTGTCACACAGCCCTGTCTCTCTTGGGCTGGTCCTTTCAGAGGAGTGTGGGGTGTAGGTATTCTCATTCCTTGGGGCAGCTGTTCCAACTGCACCTAAGTGCCCTGGGCCAGAACTCAGCCCTGCTCTGGTTCTGCAGTGTTTTGATTTATGCTGCCACTTACGGGAGATAACCCTCATCTTTATTTTTGCAGTCCTGCCGTATCTCTGAGGAGCAGGTGTGCTCTAAGTGCCAAGTGCCGTTGTTCAAGCTATTCCAAGTGAGAACTGAGTCTGTCTTGTTTTCAGAACACTAGGATAGAAAATACAATTCTTCAGAAATCAGATTTGCTAAGTTGCAGTGTAACTGGGTTTCTTCACGTGAAAGCTCAGGATGAAGCATTTTCTTAGATTTACAGATACTGGATTTTTTAAAAAAAAACATTGTAGCTTCCAAGGCTCTGATGACCCTATCAGAGATAGCAAAGAGAGGACGCTGAGCAGAAACATTTCTAGTTCGTGTAGAATCAGGGGAAGAGGGGGACGCTTGCCAGCAGGGAGGCTCCTGGTGCTTCATTATTCTCTTGAGGTTTTTTACTTTCAATTTCAATGAAAAAATAGGCCAAACCAAAGAAGAACATTCTGGAAATAGAAAATTCCAAGGTAACTTTAGTCAGAAATACTGAGAACACCCGTGTTTCTAAATTGAAGCTGTTCTTTGGAGGACACCGTGGCTTGGTGAAGTAATCTCTTTTTTTTCTTGCCTTACTGCCTCTCTCCCTGGCAGTGACTCTGATAAACAAATCCTCTGTGCTGAACAGCCCCCTGAGGCCAGGCTGGGCAGGTCGTGCATGGTCCAAGCACAGCAGGCCGTGCAGGAATTGTGGGTGCACCTGGACAGAGGTGTCACCAGTGGGTGTTTCCCACAGAGGGTCCTGCTGCAGGGCAAAGACAAGCAAGCCCTAGGGGCTGTGGTCTGTGAAATCCTGCCTTGAATGCCACGAAACTTGATGCATTTCAAATATAATACCTTGTTCTCATGTCTTCCTGTGTAGCTATTTGTCTTCAGACAATCTCTGAATGGCACTGAGAGGTTGTAAAATTGCCAAAGCAGATTCCAGGTACAAGAGTAGTGTTTAGACTTAGAATATTTGTTCAAGCAAATGACACTGAATCTATTCTTGTCTATATAGGTTGTAACTCTCTAAATATTATTATTAGCCTACTTATATCTTTACATGCACAGACAAAAGCTGTGGGCCAGGATCAGCTGAGATCCCAGACCCCAAGGGACAGCTTCAGCAGCACCGAGCACCAAGGGCATTATTTCCTTTGCCAGTTGAACATTATGGGCAAATAGGACTTGGAGGGGTCCTCCAAGGTGAGTGCAGACCCCTGTTGTCATGGGAACTACAACACCACAATTCCCAGAAACTGAGAAGATTCATCTTAAAAGATCTCTGGTTTTCCCTGTTCTTCCTGGGGGTCTTTTTTGGAACCTCATATGTCTTCTAGAGTGCAGATTCTGAAAGCTGGAGTAGCTATTTCTTCTCCAGCCAATCCTGTCCTTTCAATACAGGTGGGTTCTCTTTGTATATAGCTAGTAAAACCTGAGCATGAAAGGTCCCTTTCCCTCCTCTTCCTACCTCCCCTGCTCATTAGAGTTACTTAGCTGATGGTGTTGTCCTGCCCAACCACTCTTGGACCAAGTCAGCAGTATAATGAGCCAGTGTGTTATCCTGTTTGACTTTGCACTGAAGAGGATTAGGGAGTGATCATACTTCCCATTCTGTGGGCTGAGCTGTGGATCGTTAACAGACAGGCAGTAAGCAGATGGATATAGCAGTACTTTCAGCAGCTGGACCTGAATGAGAACATTTGACAGCCATTGAGCAGCGCTTCTCTTCATCCCCTTGGTATATTCATAGAGAGAAGACATGTCTCTGCCTTCATTTGATGATGGTAACCAAGCCAGATGCATTTGTCTGTTTTAAAGACGGGTTTTCCATTCCACTAGCCATCCAAGTAACTTTGGGTTACTGTCCCAACTCACTCCAGTTTGAATCTACCTTGTTGAACATGGGTGGTTCTTGAACAAATCCAGTCCTCCACATGTATTATGGGACCTGTCAGCAAGGTCCAGATACAAGTGTTGGTTGTTTTACAGGGGCGTGTTTGGTAAGCAAGAAGGAGTTGGTATCAATGCTTGTTTCAAGGGTGAAAACCACACGTTGAGAAGCTTTGTGTGTGCATTGTGGTGAAGCAGATTATAAACAGGAGAAAACCAAAGAAACACAAAGTGAAGGGAATACTAGCCCAGGAGGAGGTCATCAGGCAGTGAGAATGTAGCAGAGTCTTAAGAAGGATCCTCAAAGGAAATGGTACCCAGGGTAACAATAACTTAAGATCCTCCTTAAGTTATAATATAACCCCCTCTCCACTGGTGTGTGGTGTGATCAGAGTGGGAGATAGTAGCAGCTGGCTGTTGGAGCACATATTGTTCCCTCAAGCTGCTCCCAGCCATGGTCACAGAGTCCAAGGAGTTTTAAGACACTGGATGTCTTGACATTTCACCCCCCCCAGCCTCTCTGGGTGAGGTGCTGTGCTGTTCCTGATAGGCACCTGAAAATCAGGCAAGTTGATGGTGTTCTGTTTCATAGGTATTTTATGATCTGTTTTATTCTTTATATGTTTCTTGCTTCTTGCTGATTTTAGGTGTTGATTGCTCTCCATAAAGTAGAGCCAGATAACAGTTGTTTCCCTCTAACAAATACTGCTGCTTTTAGAGAAATGTGTGCTGAAAGTGGATGCAGGCATGAGAAGAGCTGCTTCAGAAGAAGGTATTAATGACAGGGCGTTTTGTGCATCTGTAGTACTGCTTACCAGCTTTCCATTCTTCCCAGCAACTCTACTGGGGCAAAAAGAAGCAGGACAGTGGACTGAAGAATATATCTGCACGTCACAGGGACAGTAAGTGAAGGAGGCAGGGAAAAGGAAGAAAGTCTTAAGATCACAGTCTTGCCCAATAGGTAGGTGTGTCTGTGTCTTTCTCCATGATTCAGATGTATATGCCAAGTCCATGCAGTCAGTTGTTAAGAGATCCACAGCATTTTCAGGGAAAAAAGTGTCAGTTGAACAGGTCTCAAGGCTCAGTATTTATGGCTTAGAAAGCCAAGGTGTCTTATTTTGGTTGTGCAGTTTGGGGCTGAGATGGCCCAAAGCAGCAGGCTGCTTCTGGTTTGGGCAGAGTAATTCAGGGAAACACAGCTAGGCTCTCTCTGCAGCCCCCTAGATCAGGAATGCCATCCATGTCTCCTGTCTCTTCAGTCTGCCAGGTTAGTCACAGGCAACTACAGTGCATGGGTAAAGTCCTCATGAATGTGGTCTTGTCTTCCTTCCCATCAACTCCTAGATCCTTCTCCAACCTTTCCATAAACATAGCCATTTGGCTTCATAGTTGCAAGTCAGAAGGACAGCTGGAGGCAGAAATGAAAGGCATGTGTATGTAGCTGTGTCTCAGTAGCCCCTTGGCTGCATGACTGCAACTGAATAATGTCATGTCACAACCTGCTTACTGTTTGGCTGGGTATTTTAGCACACCCTGCAGTTACCTTGTAGCAGTTGCCCACTGTGTTTTGTCATCTCCCTTTTTCCTGTTGGTGTTCCATGTTTATTTATTCGCAGCTTCACTGGCAAGATAAAAATGGCAGGCTGAGAGGTTTTGAAAAGTGGTGATTTGGGACTGCGCTGTCTCAGGATTAAAAGGAAATTCAGAGAGGTAAGCAGTGTAGCTGCTGCCCACGTCCTTGCCCTTTCTCCTCAACAAAGACAAGCTGTACAGGGACAATCGTACCAGAGCTGTCTCGTGTCCAAGACATGGCTGCACACCATGAGAGACAACCCTTCCCACTGAAGGCAAGGCTCTGGTTACCTTTGCTAGCAGCTGGGCTGAAGATGAAGCATGAACTAAGCCAAGTTGCTGATCAAAGTGTGTATAGCAAGAACCAGAAGGCCCTTTCATGGCTCCTTGGTGACTTTAAAAACAGAAACTGCTACTTTGACTTCACAGCCAGCCAGCTTTGAGGACAGGCTGCGCAGTATCTGAATCATCTTTGTTCGGGAGCACAAGAAATACTCGGAGCAGGCTGACTGCAAGTTCAGCCTGACCCCAGCTTTAATGGCAGATGTACTGAGTTGCAGTCGCCAAGTCTGTGGGTGGTCAGTGCCAGGGGGATCGTGCCTGCCCCCCAGGGCAGGGTGGGATGCTGCTCTTCCAACGGTGGGTCACATCACAGGAGTCCTGCACTCATCCCTGCTGTGAAAATTATCTGGATGCTTTCACCGGAAAATCACTTTTCATCAGAAAATTGCCTTTCATCAGAAAGTGCCAGCATGAGCAAAATCTTGGGGGTTTGTTGGTGAGGCATGTTTCTGGGAATGTTGCTGTTCTGCTGCAGTTTTTCTCAGAGAAGGCTTTGTCATTTTACAGTGACAGCTGGGACAAGAGAGGGAAAACGACCCAGCACCCAGTGCTCCAGGCTCTCCCGCACAGTGGGACGGAGCCAGCTGCAGGCTGCCACCTTGCTGGCATAGGAGCAGGAGCTGGGTCTCTCCCAAACCCAGAAAATGCTCCAAGAGTTGGGCTGCTGAATAATCGGTAGTGGAGGAGTGTCTGTCCTCTAAATCACCCTGCATATGTTCATTGAAACAGGCAGCTCAGCCTCACACTCAAATCCTGGGGGAACACCCTAAGCCTCTGGGCTGGGCACTGTCTCACAGCACTGGGGCCTGTGGGCAGATCTTGTGCAGCAGCCTCAGGGACTTGGTCCGCAGGTCCCTTAACGCGGATCTCTGGTGCCAAGATCTCAGTTACATCAGAATTTCAAGTTCTACATTGCTGTTAAAAAAGAGTTTGATCCGATGTGCACAGAGAAACTCTTGAAATGCGTGACCCAAAAGACTAAAGTAACAAGGGGCAAGTGGAAGAGAACAAAAGAAGCATTTTAGAAATGTCATGATTTTAAAGCTTATGTAAGTACTTTTGTAGGCAGTGCCTCTCATATTTAGCTTTCCTTTTTTCTTATCATATATATTTGAAAGGGATTGAAATCTTCACTACAGGGTTGAAGCGGGCAGCATTTAAACTTCTTCCTTGAAAGTACTGTGGAGCTGCTGGCCATACAAAAACGTGCGTGCAAAGCAACACAAGATCTGGGGCGGTTAGAGGTGAACTGGCTTTTGACATCTTGTAATGCTCGAGGGATTGGGGTGTCAAAGCCTGCAAGAATCTAGAGGAGAGTCAGAATTTCTTATCGGGAGACTAGAGGACAAAGGCAGGATCAAAAAGTCACACAACACACACTGGAGAATTTTTCAGAGGCTCAGTAAGGGGAAGTACCAGTGAAAGGAACCCTGCAAGCCAAACCAGAATGTTTCTGAAAGATGTCTGCAACTTTTAGACAGAGCCATACAGAGTACAGCTTGATTTGAACTCCAGTGGCAACCGTTTTTCTTTCTGTAATTTTCCTTTTGCCAAAGAAGCCCTTGGCAAACAAAATGTTCTCCAGAAGAAAGATACTGCAGTTGGCTTTTTGACAGCAAATTTCTATAGATCCTAATGAAGGAGACTTCCTTTAATTTGACCGCACACAATTACTCGCTGAAAGCTTCCTTCATTTGTTTTCTTGTGCCCTGTGAGTTGACATTAGTTTATGGCCCCCCCAAATCCTGTGCAACTGCAGATATTTCCCCATACTCAAGTAATTTCTGCACAGGGAAAAAAAAAACCTGCTTACTGTTTGGAAGAAACAAATGTACACACATAAGAGCAACTGTTTTCCCTGTGGTCCGTCTTCAGAAATCCAGTTAAGGAAATGTAATGATAAAAATCATCAGATTACAAGGTGAAGAAGTCTGGTTCATTGGTATGAGAGCCAGCAATATAAAAAGTAAAAAGCAGTATGCAGTTGTTAATGTACATGTTTATGGCCACAAATTGGTATAGCTTAATCTTTTTTGAGAACATACAGATTTGATGCAGACCTATTTTGGGCAGGATGCTATTCTATTCTGTTAGGACTTGTTTTTCTTGTGTTCAATGGCTGATTAATTCTTGGGTGGGTATTTTTTTCTGTCTGTGCATGTGTCTTTCTGATAATTTTTGTTTTATTTCATTAAAAGGAAAAAACCTCAAAACCCTAAGCAGAGTTGCAGCATCCAGTGGACTCGAATACATAGTTAAAAGTTTTAGAAGGGAAAACTACTTTTTTTTTTAACCAATGCTGTTGTTAAGGGGGAAAAAACTGCAAAGAAAAGCAGCTGCAGCTGAAAAACAAAGTGCAAAGAGCATGAAATACATTTTTGCTGTTGCTGTTTTTGTATTCATGTGAGGATTATAATAGGTCATAACCAGATGATATTGAAACATGGTCCAAGGGACAGGAAGACATTTAATTAGTGGAAAAAAAGACCTCTAACAGGTTGATTGATGCACAGATCTGTTTCCTAAAAGCCTGTTCAGACCCTCGTGTCCTCAGGACAGCCTCTGGACAGAGCCTGGCTTGTTCAGATTACAATAGGTTAATAACGATACTGAGAGGGATCAGCACTTTGCTGGAGATAATTATGTGTTAGCTGAAAGTGGGGATTGTTGCATCCCGTTGAAATGAACTCTGTATAGCAGAGCATTATCACTCCACTCTACTGGAAATAAACATTTTGGCATCACGTTAGCTGTCAGCTGTGGATAGTGGGAAGAGTGGAGAAAAGCCAGGGCCCAGCCTCAGCTCTGGGTGGAGCACATTTCAGCTCTTCATCACCCTGATGGGCAAAGATACCAGCTTGGTTCTGCTGCACTGGGGGACCTGAGCTTCAGATACCACCAAGCCTCTTGAGCTCAACTGAACAAAGGTTGCCAGGCTGCTCCTGCACTTGTGTTTGGGATGTAATTTCTGCGGGAAAATTGGAGACATAAATAGCAAAGGTGTAGGTTTGTGAACCTACACGGGATAAACGTATCAGAGTGTGGGAAGGCAGACAGAGTCTTCCAAAAGTCATCTCCACTGGTATTCCTTTTATGAGAAACAATTTTCATTCCTGTTTGTTCCCACATCAAAACTCATACACAGAAACACTTTGGACAGTCTCTTTTCCACATGCAGCTAATAGAAAGTGCTGGGGGAATTAGGTGCTAAATTAGCTGTAAGACACCTTAGTGACTTTGTAGGTCTATTCCAAGGCTAAATCCTCCATAGGCTTCACTGACTTTCCTAAAACTGTTAATGCCACAAAAATTCTATACTTGCAGATCAGAATCCAGAATGCTTCCTGTCAGATAGGTCTTTGAAAGCAAACTCTATCTTAATGTCCATACACGATGGTCCAAGTAGTGGCATACCTGTCAGAGAAAGCAAATTTGCACATCGGGTTATTTATCTTCTTGTCATTGCTAGCTGCTTTGCTCAAGCTATAGTTGTCTCTCTCTGGGTTGTTATCCTAACACCTCAGCCTGATCCTTCTGTGCACCTGCGAGGATTGTATGAAGTGCTGCAATTCACCTGCCACCATTGCCTTTAGGTGTGAGAGCAAGTATATCCCAGTGAGAGATTCCTAGGAAGCAGGGCTCTGGGACAGTATTGGTCTGATGGCTGATTTCTTGGTCATAAGGAGGGAAGTTGACTCCCTGGAAGGCAGGGAGGCCCTGCAGAGAGACCTTAACAAATGAGAGGACTGGGAAATCAACAGCCATATGAAGTTCAACAAGGGGAAGTGCTGGATTCTGCACCTGGGATGGGGCAACCCTGGATGTCTGTACAGACTGGGGAATGAGATGCTGGAAAGCAGCGCCATGGAAAGGGACCTGGGGGTCCTGGCTGACAGCAAGTTGAATCTGAGTCAGCAGTGCCCTGGCAGCCAGGAGGGCCAACCCTGTCCTGGGGGCATCAGGCAAAGCATCGCCAGCCAGACAAGGGAGGGGATTGTCCTGCTCTGCTCTGCACTGGGGTGGCCTCATCTTGAATATTGTGTGCAGGTTTGGGTGCCACAATATAAGAAAGATATTAAGCCATTAGAGAGTGTCCAAAGGAGGGCAATGAAGATGGTGAAGGGCCTTGAGGGAAAGCCGTATGAGGAGCAGCTGAGGGCACTTGGTCTGTTCAGCCTGGAGGAGACTGAGGGAGACCTCATTGCAGGCTACAACTGCCTTGCGTGAGGAAGAGGAGGGTCAGGGACTGATCTCTTTGTGGTGACTAGAAACGGCCTGAAGTTGTGTCAGGTGAGGTTCAGGTTGGATATTAGAAAACGGTTCTTTAGCCACAGGGCAGTTGGGCACTGAAACAGGCTCCCCAGAGAAGTGGTCACAGCACCAAGCCTGGACAATGCTCTCACACACATGGTGCAACTCTTGGGGATGGTCCTGTGCAGGGCCGGGAGACGGATTCGATGATCTTCACGTATCCCTTCCAACTCGGCATATTCTGTGATTCTGTGAAGTTACAGTGGCACAGGCAGAGTCCTTTCAGTGACTTTGTGAGCTTTGGCTCTGGCTCACAGAGCCAGATTTGTGCAATGGTGTGAAAGCATCTTGGTTCTTTATCTGATGGGAGAGCCTGACAGCTTAATTATGCTGTGAGAGGAGCAAAGCTCCTAGAAACAAAATCTTATGTCCTATGTGTTATGTTTGTGACAAAAATACTTACTTACAACCAAATTAGTTTGGTGAGGCAGATATAAATTAAGCTACTTCTAGTCTTCACACGTATCAAATTTAGGAAGTTAAAGACAGGCTATCTGAGCTACTACACTAGTAAAACAAGATTATCCTTCCTCCCTGCAATATGCTTAAAATCTTGACAGCAATTTCAATGGGACAAGCAATTTTTCTCTTCATATCTCCATGACCCCCTGGGAAACAGTGGGAGGTACATCATGTGCCAATTAAAAGTGGAATTCAAAAAAAAAAAACTATAAACACAAGGCACAACAACCTTTTATCGTGGTTAATACAAGAACCATAAATGCTGGCTCTGAGGATTCCTTTCCACATCCGTTTTTCCTGTTGACATCTCTTTAGTTACTGTCTCGATCTCTTCTTAAGTGTAGAATGTGCAGGGTGCCTTGCCATTTGGGTTATCATATCGAGGTAACACACGGCTTTATACTCAGTGTGATGACACTGGTCTTGCTGCTGGCAGCGCAGCAGCCCTTGAAACGTATCCAGTCACTCCACAACATTTTGGGGAATCCTGCAGTCAGCAAAGAGGGCAAATGTCTTATCACTCTTTTGATGTTTTCTTTCCCAAAAGGGAAAAACCTGTGCGTACACGCTGAGAGTGGGATGAAGTTAGGATGTGGGGCTGTGCAGTAAAAATTTTCTTGGCTCTGTGCAGCAAAAGACACCTGTGGTGAGCACGTGGGCAGAACTGTTAATAGATGTGCCAGGTTCCCAGCTTCTCCAGTGGTGAAATGGGGACCAGCTTGACACAGCCTCACCACTCTTGAATGATGTTTTATTGCTATAATTTAGCATAGGCAAGTAAAAAGAGGTTGGACATTGGAACCTAATACCTGTTGCATCCAGCGGGAGTCACACAGCCCACCAGCATGGATGGACTCCTCCTACATGCTTACTGGAGTTTTCACAAACTGTTCAGTCAGACTGGCACACTGAATAAATATACACTTCCCCTAAATAAATATGCACTTGCCTTCCACACAAAGCACCCAGAGCATTCACATGTTTATATGAACATTTAACAGAGGAAACAGCACTAGCCCTGTAGCTGTTCATATCAAAATCTGTTTATTGAGAGAGGCTGATTATTATTCAGCTGGAGTTACCAACAGTGATGTAGCAGAGAGTTGTCATAGTATTTGTGCTGTTGAATTAATAAGTGAAGAGCAGCCATCACCAGCATTGTTATTGCTGTTCCAATGCACCAAGGCTGGCTTGTTTACAGGCATCATAACTAAAGAGCTAGGGTTCTCTTTATCTGCCACTAAGTAAGCCTGCAGGGAAGAGCACCACTTCCAGTGCCTCAGAAAGCTTGGGGAAGGCATTGTGGTCACTAGTTGTTACAGGTGAGGTAACTAAAACCACTTATCTCTCTGGACCCCCACCCGCCCCTCTATTTTGTGGTATTTTTATTTCTAGAAATACCTAAATTTATCAGTACTTTATATAAGCTTTTGACTGTAGGGCTAGTTTGTTAATAAATGTTCACTGGAATATAAAATATTCAGTGAACAATACAGATAACTCCAAGCATATAACTTAAAATGCTGTAGGTGCTTATGAGCCATTTATAAGCAATTTATTATTGATCAGGAAGGGAAGGAGGAATTGCACATTTATTACAATCCATGAATCCTGCATTAATCCTTCCTAAAGGGTGTTAAAGGTTTGGTTAGAAATGCAGCATGAGCCTTTTATCAGTGGACTGTCTGGCTGACAGCTGATAACATCACACCAGATTCTTGGCAGCCTTGGGATACTCCAGAGAATTGTTGACCTGTCCTGCAGCCAAAGATGTAGCTAATACCTCTGGTTTTAATTATTCCTTCCAACTGCTCTCAGCAGCCATGAGTTTACATCACAATTCCTATCAATTTCACGTGGTGTTTTACTTTAAGAACTGCCACTCTCTGTTTCTTTGGTTCACTCCCTGGCTAAATCTCTTTCTCCCCCCTTTTATGTGTTCCCCCTCCTCTCCTCCCCAGGGTGAATGCTCACGGAAGTGCTATGACATCTTTGTGCTGGAGACGGTGTGTGTGGCATGGTTTTCATTTGAGTTCCTGCTGCGGTCCATTCAGGCAGAGAACAAGTGTGCTTTCCTGAGAACTCCGCTCAACATCATCGACATCCTGGCCATTCTGCCTTTCTACATCTCTCTCATTGTGGACACGGTCTCCACGAAAAACAGCAGCAAGCCTGGCGGGGGAGCTGGGAACAAGTACCTGGAGCGAGTGGGCCTGGTGCTGCGCTTCCTGCGGGCCCTGCGCATCCTGTACGTGATGAGGCTGGCGCGGCACTCGCTGGGGCTGCAGACGCTGGGGCTCACCGTGCGCCGCTGCACCAGGGAGTTCGGCCTCCTCCTGCTCTTCCTTTGTGTCGCCATGGCCCTCTTCTCACCGCTGGTGTACTTGGCTGAGAGCGAACTGGGAGCCAAGCAAGAATTCACCAGCGTCCCCACCAGTTACTGGTGGGCTGTGATCTCCATGACAACTGTTGGCTACGGGGACATGGTGCCTCGTAGCATCCCTGGACAGGTGGTAGCCCTGAGCAGTATCTTAAGTGGGATTTTGCTGATGGCTTTCCCAGTCACATCCATCTTTCATACCTTTTCCCGTTCCTACAGTGAGCTGAAGGAGCAGCAGCAACGAGCAGCCAGCAGGCAAGTGCGCAAGCTGCCAGAAAACATTGAGCTCCCAGGTGGTGACAGTACAAGGGGGCTCAGTGCCACATTCCCATCAAGTGTTGCTGGGCAGGACAGTCCCCCCTTGGTGGACCAGTAAGACAAGAAAAGTTCTTGACCCTGAACAGCTGAGAACTTACATTGGCAGCACAAGAAGCAGTGGACGAGGGAGGTCAGTTCTGAAAGAAGAACCTCCTGAACTGCATATATGAGGGACAGACACACACAAAGTTGTCTCTAAAGACCAACTTTTGATCTTAAGGGCCCTCTGAAAAGTACCCCTAGAAACTCTGCCAAGTACAGCTCTGCTCCATTGCTTTTCTTAGGGCTTTTTGTTTTCTACTGAACAGGTATTTTTGGGTATCCCCAAGGAGCAGCCGTTGAACGTAGCCAGCCAGGAGAATGTAACACGAAGCCTAGCCTGTGCCAGGGTGCCATTTGGCAGAGTAACCAGCGTGTCGCCTCCTCCCTGCCCTGCTCGGTGGCACTCTCTGTGTGAGGGGCTGAGTGAGGGGGCTCCACGTGCTGCAACACCCCACAGCATGTTTGTTTTGGCAGCTCCCCCAAGGAACACAAACCTCAGACAAGCCAAGGGGTGATGAGGGCAAGAGAAGGGCAGACGCATCCCTTCAGCTTTGCCAGGGGCTTGGTTTTGTCTTCTGCAGATGAGGCAGCGCAGCCGGGGCTGCCAGCGCTGACTTGTGTGCTAGAACAGTTTGCGTTATTTAGTCGACGCGTATTTACCATCCTAAGCTTTGTATCTTAGCCCCGTGACTGAACTACACATACAAACAAGCTTTCTGACTGTGGTACTGAATGTTAACTTCTTTTTTTTTTTCCTTTGCTAACAGTTGAATATATAAATATCATTACAAATCATGCCATTTCCCCGCTTTCTGTTAACTATTTCAGTGTCTCGTGTATCAAACAATGTGTTTAGCAGACAGCTGAACCAAGCTGAACTATATGCAGCCCAACAAAGGGAGGGTGATGTTAAACCAGCGGTGACTCCCAGCTCTGCAGTCTTACTCAGCAGTGGTGACGGCACTGACTGCAGTCATGTGCAAACAGGAGTAGTCCAAACCCAGTGAAGTCCATGAGACACCTTCAGTGGGCTCTGGCCTGAGCTGCAATGCAATGTAGCAGCTGTGCTCTAGTTAGGAGTAGCCTTTTTTTTTTTTTCCCTCCTACTAAGGAAAAGCCAATCCTGTCATTAGAATTAGCATTCTGGCCTTTTCATTATTCTCAAAAGATTTAAGTCAATTTAAAGGGAAAATTAATCATATGATGGTATCTGCATGTTTGCTTACTGATGCTGTGAGCTCTCCAGCCCCCACCCTGGAAGAGCTGTGCAGGTGGTCCAAGTCGGGATACTGTGTGGATCTTCCAGTGCTTCTACGGGTAGGATATGATCAGGGAATGGAGGGAGATGGAACATAACAGCCTCTTGTACCTATAACCCCATTTGTACTAAAGCCATGCAGTGTCACCTTCCATATTCTCCTCCTGCCAGGGAAGGAACAAAAGCTGATGCACTGAAGATGGGATTTGTCTGGTTTTGGGGTTTTTTTTGCCTCAGTGTACGTTGTAACACACCAATCCTACATTAGCAAACTCTCATATGAAGCCATTCCTTATAGGAATGAAGCAAGGGAAATTAAAAGGTAACACTTTATTTTAATAAAAATGAAAAGCTTTGTTGCGGAATGCATGTGTCTGACGATTTGGGTGTGGGGGAGGTGCTGTTCTGCCAGGGTCCCAAGCCGCTGACTCTGTCTGGCCCACAGCAGTGCTGATACTGCTCCTTTGCAGCCCCGGCCGGGCCAGAGAGCCGCGGGCAGCACGGTGGGGTCACCGGGCCGGGTTAGCAGAGCTCGGAGCAGCAGGTGTGTCGCACAGCTCGCCGCTGAGCACCGCAAGACACGGAGGCAGCAAGAGCCTGCAGGCTGCATTTGAGTCTCCAAACCCCCAGAGGTACTGAACTAAACGCAAACCCAACGCGGCCTCACACACGAGGGCCCGGCCCATCCTTCACAGCCCCCCACCACCGGGAGCACGTCGGCTCCTTGTGCCAGTGAGGAGGGCCAAGGGCCGGTGGATGGTGCCTGGGCTGACTCAGACTACTGGCAAAGCAACACCAGCACTGGGTTGCTGTGACTCATGAAAGATTTTATTGTTTTTTTTAATCCTGATGCAGGCACTTCTTGGATTAAGGCTTATTAAAATTTGGCATCAGGGATACGCTTTGCAGCTGGCTGATTGCAAACCAGCAAAGCGAGCAGTGTGAGGGGGCAAAGTGTGGCACGGTGCTAAGGGGCAGCACTGCACCTTCTGGCGGCATCTGGGTGCTCAGTCTTCAGGTGGGACCCAGCAGATTTACCAGGGGAACTCACAAGTTCTCTTTTTACAGTACTTTGGTTCATGCACACCAGGTGCTGGTTCATGCTCCATCTCTGGTGTGAAAGAAAGGGCCATGGCTAGTGTGCATGGAGAGTGCAGAATACATCTCCTCAAGGTGGTTAAGCCCACAAACTGTCAGCAGCATTAGCTTAATCCTAGAAAAGCCACGTTGGAGTAGACATCCTTGCAGAATGAAGAGTTTCACGCCTGCAGTGCTAGCAAATAACCATGAATGAATGCTCCTTTTGGCCCTGCAGCATGAAAAAAACCAGCACTGGGGCAACAAACTGCAGCTCAGCAGCTGTATAGAAAAACAGACTGATGACACACACGTATTATTGCTGTGCTCCATCAAGTTGCTATTGTCCTACAATAGCAAGTTCTTTGTATTTTTCAAAAGGCACATAATTAATTCCAGCACGTAGAGAGTTTTACTGAAGTGACAAAACCCACTCATTATGTCCATTAGTCAAAGCCTGGCTTTTAATAAAGTTTCATTTCATCTATTGAGATGACAGATGAGGAAGCAAATATAAACCAGGAACCTTTTAAACAAATTATTTTTGGAAGCTGTATAAAGTTGTGATGCACACATTGCCAGACATAAAAGACGCTCAGAGGAGAGCGAGTTTCACCCAGGGCAGCTGTTGTTATGGGTGATGCTTATTACTTTTGATCAGCTGCTGGAGAGTGTTGGTTTTGTTGCGTATGGTGGTTGTTTTTCTTTGACACTACGCACAGATGATTGTGGCCATTTATCTCTAACTATAATAAATGGCACACGTCTGCATATATACCAATGCCAGCAGGTAGTCATACTTGTTTCACTGAACATCCTAGTGCTTCATGATGGTAGCACACTAGATTTGCCCCATGGAAAAAGAAAAAAAGAACAGGAAAAAAAATATTCCTCCCTCTTATATGAGACAGAGACTCACGTGAGCAAAGCTGCCTCTTCTACATGTCCACCTTGGAGACAGCATGCGTGGACCTGGACCTACAAATTACGGCAGCTGGCAACAATAATCATCTAAAAACCACGACTATGAGAGTTCAGGATGCATTAACTGGTAAAGGGACAGAATTAAAGGGAATGGCACAAAGTCAAACACAACTTTGCTCATACAGCACATGTGCACAGCCACCTCCTACCTCACAGCAACCTCAAACACTAATCATAAAAAAACACTGACACTGGTATCATCCCCTCAGCTGCAAGCTGGACAGAAGTTGCTGTCTTACAGTGATGAGGCCAGAACAGGCACAGGCTATGGCAGCCTCACATCAGACGCTTCAGGGAGGCAAAGCATCCTTGGCTCTCCCTGGCACCTACAAGCCCATAGCCTTAGAAGACTACAAAGCCTTGGGGTGGAAGACGACAGAGGCTCATGGAAGGGCCGATGGGTAGAGAAATCCATCATGACTCTGCTAGCCTGTCTGAGGCTGAGTAAAGCTCCTCAGTTTCCTAGCACAGCTAAGCCAGCACCTACAAGAGCCAAATCCACATAAGCTGGGACACAGAAGGGGCAGGGATAGGGATCTGAAGTCTGAAGTCTGTGTTTGCTACCAGGGCTGGCATCCACTGGGGACTGGCTGCTTTACAAGGCTGCTTACAGGGAGACCTGCCCCTGCTCCAGGACACATCTTACATTTTGTTCTAGTCCCTGTCTCTTGTTTACTGCTGTTGGCACAGGCATCCAGGCAGTCTGTTTATTTATTGGCATATTGTTGACTTACATGTTAATGTCTTCTTTGTTACAGAAAGCCTCCAACAAAGCTACAGTTGTCAGTCAGGTTCTTGAACCCTGCTTGGTTCTCAAGAGTGAGTCGGATTACAACCGTATTTAACAAAACCTGTGGGCCAACTTTTATTATCCAGTGCCAAATGTGAGCTTTATTTTTTGTCTTAAAATATTTTTAAATTGCACCTAACTCCATGCATCCCAAACATCTAACCGTGAACTCTCTTCCTGCATGGAACTGCAGTGCAGGGCACTATCTGCTGTGCACAGCCAAGGGAGAGATCTGCCTGAGGGTGGCCAGGCCCAGCACTGCACCAGCCAGCAGGACATGGGCCAGGCTGCTGCAGTGTCCAAAGATGGGGTTCCCTGTTGTTTCCTTTAGGGACAGCCCCAACACTGGCTTCCCACCAGTGAGTGCCAGAACAGCAGCTAGTAACACCAGTACTATTTGGGACAGATGGTGCAGCCACTGTGAGTAATGAGCAGGCTCGGCTGTGGTGGGAACTGTGTGGGTCATTATCTCTACCGCCAGCAGAGCGTTAACACAACTAGCAGGTTTTACTCCCCACCCTCATGTTCCTTCTCTTTTTCCCCCACTTTGCTGATTTACCTAACTTTGCCCTTCAGGTCTTGATTTTCCTTCATTTCCTTCCCTCTGGGAGTCTCTCCCTTCAGCCCCTTATTTGAGCAAGCTCAGTCTCTCCCACCTCTCTCCTTCTGCCCTTCCTGACCCTCTCTCCTGTGCCTCCAGCAATCTCTTCTCATCAGCTCCTCTTCTCCAGCTTCTGCAGCCATTGCACACAGCAATAGCAAAACCACCTCCCCACGCCAGAGCAGCTGAACAGCCTGCACCAGCAATCTGGCAAGATCCAGGAGGTACACAGTGACCACAAGGCTGGTCCTGACAGTTTGGGCTCATTTTTCCATTCTGAATCAACAGGGAGTGTGGGTGGCCAAGACTCCTCCTGGGACAGTAGTTGGCCATGAGATGACACGATGACACGCTCATCTTCTTCCTCATCTTCTGTGCAGAGGCTACAAAGAGCAATGTCCCCCATCTGTGTCCCATCTTCATTCTCACACATTTCCATGAAATGTTTTTTTTTAAAGCTACATAATAATCTGTTAGTAAATTTGTTTTTACTGTGAGCATCACAAGAACAAATGAGTTATGTGGTCATGAGGGTTAAGTTTACCCACGGAAGAGCAAGGGACAGAAATCCAGAATCCCTGTTGTGCATCATGGCCTCAGGACAACTTATGCCTTGTGCTCACCCACTCATCAGAGGGGAAAAGCAAACAAATTATTCCTACTGACAGTGCTGTAGACAAGATGAATTACAGTAAGAGGTAAGAAGCACACATTTTGTACCTGAACAAAACAAAGCAACGCTGCAATTTATATATAATAGGTAATTTTTATTTTAAAAAACATTGCAACTGACAGAAAAAATAAACTCCATGAAATGTGCCATACATTCAAAGAGATGAATTTAAAGTAATTGATTTCTTATTCTCTGAGGTGATCATTGAAACAGATACTTCCTGACAATTATAGAACAAAACCAAAGTTCTGTAACACTTTGTCCCTAAAGTACCTTACAAGAAGAAGTTAAAGAGTTCCTGGCCAAGAGTCCTACCTTGCTAAATGCCACATACAGAGGATGACTCAGACATGGTTTCACTGGCTTCTCTTCCAGCATTTGCAGCTCTGGGGTGAGTAAGTCTGGTCTGCAGAGCTTGCTGGTTTGTGTACTGATGACAGACTCACGGATCTGCCCAAGTAAGAGTCCCAAAAGGAAAAAACAGAAGTTGTTATATCCTCAGTAATATCTGTAGTTCAAAGCCGAAGGGGTGGCCAAAAGTGTGCATTCCCAGGTGAAGCTATAACATACTGAAGTATGTTTCTTACAAACCATTAATTTCTTACATCCCCGTTTCACAGAATATTAGAAAAAGACCACCATGTACAAAAATCTTACCATTACAAGTTATTTAAAAAAACCTTCAGACCATCAAAACACACAAGAAAGTGTTTGTTTGCAAACAGTAGAAATACAATCCTCATTAAAGCAGCATACTGAAGAAGCCAGTTGTTAAGTAAGTTTTCAATTAAAAAAGACAAAAGCCCAGATGTTCCTGTAACACAACCAGAACATTGGAGAAGAGAGAGGAACAAAACATTCATAATCTGCCATGCCAAGTACATTGTCTTTGTAAGGTCACTTCAGGCCTAAAAGATTATGGTATTGAACAAAGAGCATGGAGTCAGTGCCTGGGCAGAGGGTGATTCCCCTCCACTGGACAGTTTGCCACAGATGAAGACAGTCCAGACTCAAATTGTGAGGTTCCCAAATAAAGCACAGTAGGGGAGGTATCTGATTTACACGCTGAAGTTATCAAACCTCTGACTTGGTTTCTATCAGTAAGAAAACATGAACTTTTGGGCTATTCTCAGAGAAAAAAATGATTCTGAAAAATCTGTGCCAGCTCTAACACCTCGCCTGTGGTCAGACAGGACTCACTGGGCAGAGGGAGGAAGCCTCATGGAGAAGGAAGCAGCAGAATCATAGCTGTTCCTGGGGCTAAGGGTCTTGCTATGGCCACCTCATACCACCTGGGGCGGTTTCATGACTTCAGCTGGCAGAAGCCCAGGGGCTCAGTCACAGCCCCTGTGGGCCCACACCACCTGCAGCTGCTGGTGACATGCAGCTCTCAGAAAGAGCACAGTGACCTATCCTGGCAAACAGCCATTAGAGACAACATCTACATAAACGCTGCTCTTTCAGCTTTCTCAGTCCCTCTGTCTAAGTACAGGCTGCTGGTTCTTCCAAGAGCCTAAAGTTCGCAACAGTAAAAAGAAAATGTGGACTCCTTCCTTGCTGGGTCAATGCAGGGAACACCCCAAAACACAAACTGGTTCTTGTTTGGCATTAAACAAAATGAACATGAATCTCAGCCTCAACCAATCAATCTGTCAGGTGCTAGTCCTACTCCACAGGATACAGCTTTTTCTGTCTCAAACTTTTCAGTATCTGAGCCAATGGGAAGTGGACCTGCTTCTACCTTTGTAGTTCAACTGCCATCTAGAAATAGTTGCTTGGCAATGCTGGCAGCACGCATCTGCTGGCCCCTTGGTTTGTGGAAGTCATCCTCTAGCCCAGCTCTGTGCTGTGCACAGCCACAGCGGCAGTGCTGCCCCCGCTGCAGGACGGGTTATTCACAAACCCCATCGTTTCAAAGCACGACTACTTAAGTCACCTGCGGTCTCCTGCTGGCTCCTCCCTTTGGCTGACCACTTGACTGGCTGTGCCAGCACCATCACGGCTCCAGCAGCATCCATACTCAGGCCCCCTTCATCACCTCCTCAACGTGCCCTCCTGCCACACTGATCCCGCAGTGGGGGTGAACACCTGCTCGCTTTTTAGCACGTTGATGACCAGCTCATTTCTGGCTGCTCACCTCTTTGCAGGGCCTCCTGCCCTCACCTTCTCTGCTCACCAGACACCCTTACAGAGAAAAGAGAAAGCTCCTGTATTTGCTCTTCTTTCTCCATCGTGGAGATACTGAACTCTAGTATATGCCACAAACTTCCTGCCAATATACAGACTTTATATTATATAAATAGGTAAAAGTTTCAGACAAAATATCCTATAATTTCTGTGGTGTAACATTTTTAAATAGCATTAAAAACACAAACCATCCAGCCCTTGTGATTAAATATACAAACATCTGTGAGTTGATAAGGCTCATAGGTACGTATGCAAAAATAAAGTGCCCCTCCCCCCACCAAGAAACAGTTCTGTACACCTAAGTCTGAAAACAGAGCGAGCAGGTTATTTAAAATAAAACTTCCTGAGCTGCAAGTGCAGCCAGGTTTTCAACCCTTGTTCGCGTTTCTGCTTTCAACTCAGCAACTCCAGAGTATTTACAAGTGGAAGAGGAGCTGCCATGGCTGACTCCACAGCACTGTAGACCTGCAACCTGTCCAGCTTCGTTCCTCACAGGGCCTTGGTGCTGGCTGGGTGTGCAGTGTGGGACACGGGCTTCTGAGGGTAGGAGCTGTACAAGTAAACCTGCAACAGGATAGCGATGTCCACAAAAACCTGCAGGAGTCCACAGATGGAGAACTGGAAAGGGGCCTGATTCAGGATGAAGTAAACAGTCTTGAACGTGTCCCCACTGGTCCACATCAGTACCATCTTGATGCTAAAAGACAGAAAAGAAGGGAAGAGTATTTACTGAGAAGAACTTGCCTTCAAATTAAACTGGCTGTGCCAGAGGATCCCACCTTTTTCAGCAAGGCTTTATACTCAACAGTGGGTTGGGAGTCCCCTTGACGTGGGCAGACAGCATGCCTAGCCAAGAGATGCAGCACTGTACCTGGAAGTGAGCATCAAATTCTCTACTCCACAAACCGCAGCACTCTTATCTCAGCAATTACAGCTCCAAATACCTGGGGCTATGAAGGTACCCAACATTTTAAAATAGTCAGCTAGGACATTGACTCAGTGGTGCTCTGTAAACATGACTGCCACATGCTGTCAGCATGGACCATAAACCAAAGTAAAACAGCACATGGAAAACAACAGCACTTCATCCCAGCACTTACTTCTTGTGCGTGCCATTCTGTGCTCACACACAGTGAGGTAACACACAGACCACTCGCTCATGCATGCACACCTTTTTACCATCTGCTGAAACAAACACTTCTGGTAGACAGAAGAAGCCACTCCCTATTGCAGAAAATGCAAACCCCAAACAAGCAGAAAGACAGATTGTCCAGTAATACAGAAAGAGGACAAACGACACGCCTGCAGCTGTTACTGGAAGGATGAACACCACTAGGGATTTTTATCAAGGATCAAGAGCAATGCTCTTAATAGCCATCCTTGCTTTCATCTTGCTGTCCAGCTTCTGTTCCCCCACATCAGGAGAAACTCTGGGGAATAGAACCGAGTTCAAATACACCAATTTTTTTTCAGTGTCCTCAACAAAATGCCAATAACCAAACCTTGAAGGCTGTTTCTGAGCTTCATGCACTTTATCAGGAGAGCTTTTTAAGCAGCTGGATAAGCGGTAGTGGACAAAAGCTTTGTAGTTCACAGTATGAGCACTGCGCAGGATTTGTCATAATTACAAGCAATTACATTTTGCCAGCACAGACTCCAATTCATCAAACACGGTCAGGTCCATGCAGCAGGGTAGGACTTCATGTTCATTTTTCAAGCATTCAGGCAGGAGCTAGAACAATTTGTATTTTGGACAGAAGCACACAATGCTATTGCAAGCCAAATGCTGCAGCCCACTCTATCCCCATATGGGAAGGGTGGCCAAGAGCATCAGTTTATACAGTCCCATTGCACTACGGAAACAGGAGCTTCTCTGAAACTCAGGTCATGCAGCCGAGAGCATAAAACAGGTCTACAACTAGGACCTTCCAAAGAGTCTCTGTCTGGAAGTGCAAGCAAGGACACAGGGTTGAGTGAGCAGTCATTCCTCACCCAAGGTCATTCTAAAAACGCAAATAAATAATCAGAAAAGGAAAACAACTGCTGAACCCACAATATCATTTGTGCTTGGTGCAAACAGCATGCACTACCTGCCCTGTGCACATTCCCAGTCATTCAAAGCCACCTTACTTCACGCTTAGGGGAGCTTTATAGATGCAGGCAGTGGTTGGGATTGATTGAGATTTTAATTAGGAAGGGTAATAAGCTCTGAGGGTAATAAAACTGGCACCTTGCTTGCTGGCAGCAAACTTTCCTCCTCCTCTAGTTTTATGGTCCTCAGTGTTTGCTGGGCAACTGGTCACAATTTAATCGTGAATCTGTCCTGGTGTGGCTGGGGACCCTCACTAAAAGCACATGCCCAACCTGGCCAATGAAACCAACTGCTCACTGTTGACTGAAAGGCAATTCAGGGATGCCATGGAACACCTGAATGTGAATTTAACCTGCAAAGGATATTTGTCAGATATTCCCCATGGAGAAAGCTAGCTGGGTTTTTTAAGTGGTCCTACAGTGCAGTGCAGAGGTGGAGAACAAGATACACGCTGTCAGAAAATGTACAGCCCACAAAAGAGTTAACCCCCACAAAAAAAGAATAATCAATCACTGAGGGAAACCTTACGGACACCCGCAGTTCAGCAGCATCACAGGAGCCAAGCACACCTCTAGCTGTGTCACATGCTGTGCCAAGTTTGCCAAAGCAATTCTGGGTTTTGCTAGGAAGCCACCTGTGAACTCAACATTCTGCAGTACTGGCTGGGTAACTTGGTGTATGCTCCAACAGCCTTTGCATGTTTCAGAGCCCCACTCTTCAGGTCATGCACCTGACACTCAAGGAAACCATCATCACACCTGCAGTTCTCACTAGAGCATGACAATGCTCTACATACAGGAAAAACTCAACCTGACCTTGGCAAAACTGAGTTTAAAAAATGCAACAGATAGTTTAAAGAGCTAACACCACTGGTCTGTCACTGAACCAAAAAATATGCATCCTCCTCCGTCCAGTAGCTTAGACAAAACAGCAGAGAAAACCTGCCAATCACCATGGTACTACAAAAATAATAAAAAAATAATAATAATAAAAAACCCACACACACACAAAACCCCACAAACAAACAAAAAAATAAACAATGACAAAACCAAAAAACAAACAAACAAACTCCCCCACACACACACACCAAAAAAAACCCAAACTCTTGATATCCCTCAAAACTTAATACTGTGGCTGCACTGAGGTTCTCAGAGCACAGGGGCTGATGCAAATCAGGGACTGTGGAAGTGCCAGATGCTCCCCAGAGGAGAGAGTGGGACTGAACAAAAGGGACATGTCCAGCACAGACCGAAAGGTGTGTGGAGTCACCACAAACCACTTGGCAAGGAAATGGGGACATCATGCGAGACATGAGACAAGGCAATGAAGATCCAGAGAAAAGCCAAGGAGACATCAGAGAGGTCAAAAGGTTGGTCAGATAAGAACGGGATAGGAAAAACAGACATGGAGCAGGACATGGAAGGACAGGAACAGAAAGAGAACTGGGAACATGGTACACAAGTCCTTGGAAACAATCTGACTTTGGGATGGACAGACAGAGCAGTATAACCAGAGACAAGGGTTCAGGATTGTACTGGGTTTGCATGACAAGGTTTTGGTAGTGGGTAGGGGAGGAGGGGTACAAAGCACCCTCTCTAATTAAGTATGTGTCTCACTCCTCCAGTGCCCACCCCAGGGAGGGGAAAAGCTACTGTTGTTGGCTCTCTGCCCTCTCAGCCAGAACCCATTTGCACACACAGCCTGAAAGTTTCAGCTGCGAAACCCATCGAGTGTCTACGTGGCATCTCACGGGGAATAGAGCTGCCCCTGCCCCCGTCACCGTATCACAGGTCTGTGCTTCAGGAGGTTGGGAGATGGGGTGAAAGAAGTTTACACCATCAACATGGCTTCTGTCAAGTCCTAATTTCCAGATGCTCAGTACAGTAATGGTCCCCTCCCCTTATCTGGGCTTTGTCCTTGCTGCATACGCGATGTCGCTCACAGTAACGCAGCGGTGCATGCGTGACTCCGCATGATGGATCGCATGGATACACCAGCACTGTCCTCATACTTCCAGCCACCATGGTACTTCAGGATGCCACATGGCACAGAGAAGCCAGTTTTTGTCCACAGCTTCTCAGCTTCACCCAGTCACTTGGGGAAGTGAGGCAGTTCTTGTATTATTCTCATTTTCCACTGCACAGCTTTCCAGCCACTCTTCCCCCAGCCTGTAGCGCTGCATGGGGTTATTGTGACCCAAGTGCAGGACCTGGCACTTGGTCTTGTTGAGCCTCGTACAACTGGCCTCAGCCCATCGACCTTTGCAGTACCACGTGCCACGTGCTGGGAGCTGGCAGGTCACAGGCCACTGGTGCACGTCTGGCCCTTTTGGCCTCACAATGCAAGAGAAAATGTTGCGTTGTCCACACAGATGAGGCAGTCAGGGCCCACCACCAAGACCACCTGAGACTGGACAGTCTCAGTACAAAGATCAAGAGCACAAAGAGGTTGCACGCAGCAAAAATTTCCCAACCTATCTCGCAAAGACCAACTTCATGCTCTCTCTTCCTGACATCTGCAAAGCCACGCAAGTTGAAGCTGATCTGTGCAGCACTGGCTACACAGCAAAGCGGGATTTAGGAGTAAATACACAAGTATCTTTCCTGAAATAGCCCAAAACTAAGTTGGGGAGACGTGGAAGGCAGGAAACGCTCACCTTGTTCATATGGAGGATACGGTCTAGCAGGACAGCACAACTGCTCTTAGCACAAGTGAGCAAACAGGTTAGGGGAGAGCAGTGCCACAGAGCAACCTCCGGATGCCGAAATAAACAACTGGTAGCATTTAGCTGGGTGACAACAGCAGGAGATGCCAACTTGAGAAGCAGGAGGCAGGAACTGTGCTCCAATAGCTGATATTGCCAGAGGCAGAGGCAGACTTGTGGTAAAAATAGCACTTCCCAGTAATGTAAATCAGTACTGCAGTATCCAATGACAACAAACCTCCTAAAAAGCAAGTGCTTTCCTTACAGCTGAGCCGTAATACAAGGAGCTGCTAATGTAGTAGCAGTAAGTGTCAAGTCTGTACTAATTGCAACTGACCACAAAGAGGAAAAGCTGGAATTTTTTAACTGCTCTTAAAATCTGAAAGAGCACTTATTTATTCTGCTGTTGGAACTAAACTCTCAGAGACACCAGCACTGCTGATCAGATGCTAGACTAAGGGTGGATTGCTATGTGCCCTACGGAGCTGCTGTTGTCTACCACTGGTAGCAGATTTCATAAACACACTGTATACACATCTTCATTTGCTAAAAAAATAAATGAGATGCTGGAAAACAGAATTCACTTTTCTCATGAAATGATTTGCTTCATTCATGTTCCTTGTATGTTGTGTATTAACTTGGTAATGACAGCAACTAGAGATAAAACCACCTATCAGTACATCATGCCTGCAATCAGCCAACAAACCATAATTTTTACAAAATACCTCCGTGTTTACTCAGATGTAGAAAGAGCTTGTAAAGTGCACTCAAAAGAGGGAAAAAAATCCAAAACATTTTCCATTGCTTCTCTTTGTGGAACAGTGATATCAGCCAGATATTTAGGCTCAATCTACCTTATCCATGACTAATGCTACTCTCATCAAAGCTTTTCAGCATCTTCATTGCCTCTGCTCAAAACCTGGCTGCAACAGTCTCAAGCCTCTGATTTTCCATCAGAGTCTTTGCACACAACATTAGTCACTTCTTAGTTATTATGCCTTTCTTCTTCCTTCATCTGAAAGAACAAAAACTACCAAAAAGAAGGATCTTGAAAAAAAAATATGGTATGTGAACCCCTCTTCCTCCTGCCAGGTAAACCAGTCTGTTTTAAGACTAATTGCAACCATCCATCAGAGCAGCTTACAAACAGCAGCAGCACACTGGCAGGGCTGCAGAGCAGCAGCCTGAAGAACACGGGCTGGTAACTCAGCACAAAACCTACACGAGAAGGAAGACACGGCACTGTTCGCTTCCCGTTTGCACTGTAGGTTTTCTCACGTCAACATAATGACTCTGCATGTTTGTAGCTTAACACACAAACCCAAAAATACCCTGCAAGCTGGAAGACACAAAGAGAATCAGACATTAGACGGTGACTTCCGTTGAGAAATCCTGTAGTGGTCGGACCAGACATTTCAGCACAAATAGCAACAGGAGGTACGTGGTGCCCTGATGTAATTACATCCAGCTACAGACACAACTGTAGGGCTAATTGTGTTCAGATGGTCAATGAACTCAAAACTCCAAAGTTATTTTCAACAACAGAAAAACTAGTAAAACTTATTGACTTATCTACTTGAAAGTTGCTTCTATTTTTTGGTTTTTCTTTTTATGTCAGGCAACAAGAACTAAAAAGAGAAGGAAACTAAAAAGAGGACAATCAGCCTGGACTCTTTTTGTTCAAGAATCAGTGGAAATTCACAGCAACTTCCCCTCATCATGGCCAAGTACTAGACCACGACACAGGTTTTGTGAACCAATAAAATCTGATTGGATTGACGCAGTTTCAGAGACATTTCTTCATATATTAGCACTTGACTTTCATACATGTTAAAAATGATGACAGTTCTTTTAATGATTGGGGACATAAAAGCAGAATAACATCATTTAAGAGCTCACAAGATAGTATTTACTTTGGGAATAAAGTCCACACTGAAACAGCCTGTCAATGAGTATTCTGAACACTGCATTTGGTTCTGGGAAGAGGGTACAGAAGGTATCTCTCCTGCAACCTTTTAAGCTGTTACCTCCCACAAGCCATTGGCATGGGAATGTCTGGAAGAGAAAGCATATTTGGTTATAACATCCTGACTTTGGAAAACTTTCAGCTCTCATTTGCAGCTCCAAAATAGTCTGCTGAGAAAAGACAAGAATCCGTAACACTGCACTTCAGTCAGAGGCTAGCCTGCCTACAGCAGTGAAACACAGACCAGAAACACAAAACACAAATGCCATGTTATTTTTAACACTGCACAAACCAAACAAAAATTAATAAATAGAGCATTTGTTCCTAACAAAATGCCATATGGCTTAACAAAAAAAGGAGTTCTCCTGATGCTAACCAAATTGTTTTAATCTGCCAAAAACTATTAAAAAGAGGAAAAAAAAAAGGTGAATAAGAAAACATTGGGATCAGATATCCAAATTGTCTGAAGCTTAAAAATCTGAAAAGTAAGAGTGCATACCCAAAGGCAAGTCCTTCTGTGTGCACAAGCATAGATCTTGTTTTAAATATTGCACAGCCAGCTGGGAATCCAAGCATGAAACTGTTCACAAGTCCTACATGCTCTGCTCAGTGTGGGTGCCTTACCTCACTTCTCAACAATTCCTCTGAGGCTGGAGCAGCACCGACCACCTCGAGAGAAACACATTTGTCTGACCCGATGATTCTAGCAGAAGTTAAGAAGAGCACTCAGGAAGAGGGATCCAGCATTTATTTTGGACCTCTGTAAACAAGCAGTTGTTATCCGTGAACAATGGATACCACAGTGGGCTGCAACCCAAGAGCAAACTATATGAAAGTTCCTGTCATTTTCAGGGACTGTACACAGCGCTGAGGAAAGACGAAATGGAGGATTTCATGCTGGAACATCATCAGGCAAACAAACCCAAAAAGATGCAGTTAAACAACAAAGTTTCATGCAAAAATAGTGTACGTGGGTATTTGTCAATTATTTCTCTTCATGAATATGTGTCTTCTAAACTCCCAAGAGTGGCAGGGTGTCATGCATTTTGACCCCATGTAGCAGACCCATCTAAAACCCAGTATTTGTTAAAACATGTCTGTGAAAGGATAGTCAAGGGGAAACTACCAGACATGCCAAACAGGGCTGGTGGATAGTCCAGGATCACTGGTATGGCCTCTGGCTATTTCAAGCACCTATATCTGAATTTTAGTTTGTACAGGTCCAAAACTGGTACGCCTTCACAGCTACAGAGTATTTCTAGTACTCTGCAACTTGTGCTGCTGAAAGAAGGGCAGCAGCTTGAAACACCCCAAGTTCTTGAAACATTTCAAGTTCTGGGAAGCAGGTGTGAAAATAAATCTCTTTTGCAGATCAGAGGAAAGACCTGAACCACAGTTCACACCAGGGCCCTTCCTTCCAGGAGACACAGATGGATGCTGGCCAGACCTGGTGAGCTCAGGTCTGCTCAGACATATGGTAGGAACATGGATCAGACAGGCTCTGCTTCCACTGCTGGTGGACTGGGAAGCTTAGAGACCTGCTGCCATGGCAGGGAGGGGCTTTCCTCAGGTGCCAGGGCAGCAAAGCACGCCCTGCACTGCTTGCAGTAATAGTCAGCTGCCAATGCACTTGGTAGTGTCAATTTAATGAAAATGGTGCAGAGCACACCTACACTACATCCTTCAATCTCACTCGTGAAGTTGTTCTTGAGGATCTGTCCCCCTTCCCTGTCTCTCACCTCCCACTTAAGGCACTACCATCGGTGGAGCTGTAGGCACAGCTGCGGGCTCATGCTGCTCTAGATGCTCTCATGCTGCCCATCTTCTCTCCAGCCACTTGGCACAGCCCATACACTGAAAAGTGGGTGGTAAAAGGACCATCCCCATGCCCTTGCTGCCATGCAGCTGGCCAGAAGTAAATCCCAGGAAGCAGTACTCCTTACTATGGCTTGCTTCCCTGCAGGGTGAATTGGCCCTCCACAACCCAGCTGTTGCAGCCTCCTGCTTCCAGGAGGGACATCACTGCTATGTCCTGCAGGGCCAATGCCAAGAGATGGCAACACAATACCCCCATTTAACACCATTCAGTGTATTTCCTTCTCTAGTTCTAAATAACTTGGGACACATCCAATTTGAAAGGTAATAAAAAGATGTGATAGAAAAGAGCTTTGCTTCAGCACAGCTGTGTATCCCAAGGCTCAAATCAACTCTTTTATATTTTCCTTCCTGCCCTAAACAACAAAGAAATCATCAGGCTCTTCATCCAACTTAACATGAGGTAATTTGAGTGCATTTTCCCTACATATGGTAACCAGCACATAGCCTGAGCACACTTCTAATATTCCAATTCAATAAGTGCAATTATCACTTTGGTCAACATACACAAGATAGCAGTCCCAGCTCTAGCATTTACCTTGTTCTAGAGGATTAGGGTTCAGTTGTCTTCAAAGACAGCACCCCCAAGGACAAAATCTAATGATATTGCAGTCCTCTCTTCTCATGAAAAATCACATCCTTCAGTTACTAAAATGCTCTAAGAAAATGCATTCTAAGAAAACACTGGAGAAATGAAAACCCCAAACACACTAGTGTGTAAAATAAGAGCGATCACTCAGGAACGAAGTCCTGCCTCCGAGTCAGTTTACTGCCTGGAAATAAGGTTAAGATTTTGCAAGAAACAAAGTTTGTATTCTTCTTCAAAACACCTTACCATTATAAGGAAATAATGGTGGACCTGGCAGTGTTAGGTTAATGGTTGGACTCGGTGATCTTAGAGGTCTTTTCCACACTTACTGATTCTATGAAATAACCCCTTACGAGTTCTAAACAACAGAATGTCAGCACCTAATTCTTCATATGAAATTCCAGGCTTCCCCTTTTCCTTCCACATGCATGTGTGCACACAGAGGTACAGAGCTGAAGTTAAAGGTGACAGTGACACACCACACACCTGTGTGCTGTTTCTCAAAGCAAGGCCCAGCTGGAAGGATGTGCTTTATCAGCAGGAGCCACCATAAACCAAACCCTTCTGAGCCACTTCCCACATGCAGTATTACCACTGACCTACAGTGGTTGCAGAACTTTAAAGTGCTTTTAAGCCACACTGTGGACAGAACTGAACGCTGTAGGGAGGAAATAAAAGCATCACAATCACATCCCACACACAATGGCATGAAACAAATCTTTAAAATTTCAGCCCAAGTAGGGTGTTTGCAGTTTGACCAGGACAGACATCCCCTAGCCTATCATCACTGCCACTCTTGCAATCTGCCCCTTTGCACACTATGAAACCTGTTGTAGGAAATTCTCTAATCCAAGACTTAGTATCTGAAGGGACAACTTCAGATTCTGCAACTACCCTGAAAGCTTGCCTGACAATGCCAGGACATCTGACTTGGCATATAATTCCATTCCCTTATGTGATGTGGACATATATCATTCCCGGCCATCCTCCCCAGAACAAAATAAACCCCTACCTTTTAGCCTTGTTTAAATAGCTTTTTCTGACATCAAGTTTTGTTTCTTTCTACATCCCACTCAAGAATGCTACAAGCACTTCCTCTCCTGTCTCAGTTTTTGGGCAGATGTGGGAAATGACATGCTTTATGTGGGGTGGAAAAAGTCCTGTCAGAAATGGACTGAAGAGAACAGCCTAAATGCTGTAAAATCAGAAGTTTTTAATGTTGTTTAACATGTTTCAAAATGGCTTTTTGTCTGTTTTTTGCTAAGTCACAGCTTCTTCTTCCCAAAATGCTTTTAGAAAACTGTTATCTCTCTTAGGAATGTACTGGGAAGATATCTAGAAGTTTTCTTATTGGCCTTTATTAACCCTTTCCTATTGGATG
The DNA here is from genome assembly GCA_013399855.1 of Oxyruncus cristatus. Taxonomy (NCBI): domain Eukaryota; kingdom Metazoa; phylum Chordata; class Aves; order Passeriformes; family Cotingidae; genus Oxyruncus; species Oxyruncus cristatus. The sequence goes on from VXAY01004461.1 coordinate 2,171,986, forward strand.
TTAACCCTTACTTGTTATTGGTGGATTCTGTAAACTTTCAGGGGTTTCTACTGGTGTTTTTCTGATCCCCCTAAAGCCTATATATGACCCCTTCCCCACAATAAACTCTCTCTTGCTTGCCTCTCTCCTCTAGTCTGTGTGGGTCCTTGCTGGGCTCCCTGGGGCCAGGTGGAAGGGGGGCAGGGGGGAGCATTCACCCACCAGGTAATGAGCTGATCACCCAAACCTGTGGTGCCCTTTATATTCCAAACCACCACCGCAGGCAGATACTCAGTATGTCAGTCTGCACTTCCTACTCTTCTTCTTTTTCCTTTCTCCTTTGTGTCTGAGGAGCAGGGGGCCAAATGCACCATTACAGGTCAAACCTGAAACAGAAAATCTCTGTACTTGACCCACCTGGTTCTGCCCAACATTCCCATTTTCTATCCGATTCTTCCTACTAGTCTTTCTGGACCAATCTGCAAAGTCACCTTCTGGCCTAAGGTCCTTCACTCTCTTTTTCCTGCTGTTCTGGCTCATCTGTTAATTACTTAAATTAGTCATGCCTCTGCTCATTTTACAGATCTTCATCAGTCAGTACTGCCGTCACGGATATTTGCATCCTTGCATCTCAACCTACATTTCTTCAAACTCAAACCTCAGTTTACTTCCATTCCAAACTTCTTATCCCGCTCAGTCCTCCTGCACTGAGGGAGACAACTCTGCAACTACATAAGCAGGTACCTTATCCCACTTACACAACTGGTTGTGGTGAACTCTGGCGAAACAATACAGGTGCTTGGATTTCAAGAACCGAGGCACTTTTGTTCCCAAATTTGTTAGGTAACAGAGGAAAAAGACATTTTTAGAAAACTTTCATCTCTCAGGTGCCTTCAAGACAAGCTCAACTCTGACGTTTTTGTGCCTTGACCTGACCTTAACCATGCAAAATATCTGGCATGACACTTCCTTGCCAGCAGAAAATGGAGTGCCCAAACTTAATGGAGTGGTTTTGCAACAAAAGTACAATAAATTTTCTCTTCTAATTCAGATTTTCAGGGCACAGAGAAAAGCACCAGCTGAAGAGAGCACTCATTAAACATGCCAGCAGAGCTTTATTCCCATTACTGTACAGAACCCTTGAACTGTTTGTAGAAGATGAATGCTTTTGGTTTGAAGTCATTGGCTTTGAATTTATTTTTTGAACAGATGGGATGAGGTGCCAGGGGAAGAGAAATAAGAAAAAGGTTCAATATGTGCAAGAGCTTTTGCAGTCCACACCGTGCTACAATCTTAGGGATGCTTAAGGGAAGTGGATGCTGCTGCTCACACTGTCAGAAGTGATGTGAGGGTGAGAGAAGGAAGGTCTCCCTCCTGGATTTTTCCACTTGCCTCCTGAAATTCTCAGATGTGTTGAGTGCACAGGGCACAAAGAACTGCCTTTGGAGCTTCATACTGTGCTACTCCAGGTCTTGAGAGAACAGCTCTGGGGAGACACAGCAGGTGAGCACAGAGGTGAATGCAGTGCTGACCCCAGCAGAGCAACCCAGAGGCCACATATCAGCAGAAAGTCAAGTAGAAAGTGCAGGTCCTTGAAGCTGGGGCATCAAGTCACAGGTCTGCTGTAAGTGAAAAGAGGATCTGAAGAAGAGGAGAGAATCCATTTTCTTCCTGGTATCAGAACAAGATTGTTTCAGTCTATTTGTTCACATGCTGACAGACTCTGCCCTCATCCTGAGTGCACTGACACCAAGTCTGTTTACCTTCCTGATGTAGTAACACCTCCAAGGGAGAAGAAACTAGGAATCTTTTGAGGACTACAAACTACTTTCTTCAGTCTCTTAACTTGAAACAAGCAGATTTGGGAAGGGAATCTGATCTTCCTGGTGTCTATTGGAACCGCTAATTAAAAGGTTAAGAGAGAAGAGAAGCTGTTAGCAGTAAGCCTTACAGTTGTACAAAAACCTGGTCCCTCCAGTCATGGAAATTGTTTACTGACTACTCCCCAAACTCTTTCAAACTTGGATGTGTATGCAAAGCCCAGAAATGAGAAAACTCAGAATATCTTATATAAAGGCTACAATAAAAGACAATAGCAAGCAGCTGAGTAGTGCCACAGTAGTGCAAAAAGGAAATGTCATCAAAGCAAAACAATGAATTTAGTATGTATAACTTCCCCAAAAAAATTGTATGAATGCTGCCTGGAGCCTCAGAAGCAATGACAACAATTTTTGTAGACCCACAGATAAAACTGGAGATCTGAGCAGAAAGAAAGAGTATTTAGGAAGACAAAAGAATACAATCACAGAACTACAGTAAATGATAAGTATAGTTTAAAATAGGCAATTTGTAAGCACAGTGACAGATGGTTTTCATTAACTTAGTTCAATAGGAAAAGCAGTGAAACTAAGGAATGGGCTATACAATGTAAAGTACAAACCCCTTTTAAGTAGTGCTAATAACTTTACATTTACCCATTACATTCTGGCACACGCTTAAGACCTTGATTTTTCTATTGCCAGGGTCCCAGATTTACCTTTTAGTTCCTAATTAGTCCCTTGAGAACTACTTTCTCTTTTATAAATTAGTCCCTTATGCTTGTCTACACAATGCTTTGTGCAGTGAAAACCTGCTTCTTATTGGGTCAGATGATTTCAACCCACAAAGCTATTCTGGCGGGGGTTTGTTTGTTTGTTTTTAACTAAAATGGTCCTCAAGTCGCATACCCCTCTTCCACCTTCTCTGTTTTGTGTGTTTAATATCTAAAGCAGCTGCTGTTTTAACAGTAGACACTGTTTAATCAGCACCTGGAAGCTACAACTCCGAAGTCTGAGAGAAACAGTTGTCTCTCTATTCAGCATCTTCCTTGATGTCCAGAGTGGACATAATGTACCACTAACTCAGGTCACCGCTGTACTGGCCAGTGTCTGTTTGGTGTATGTGGCATACTCAGAAATCTCTCGCATAGGCGTCCATTATCCCTACTCTTAGTTCTTTTGCTCTGATCCATGCAACTTCTGACAGTGAGAAACAGCAGCTGGGGAGGAAAAAACACTTACCACTCAATATTGCCATTATCTGCATCACCCTCTTTTAACTTTACTTCTTTTTAGCATTTCTGAAGTCCTTTTCCAGTTACTTTCTCTCAGTCCTTTACTGAGCCTCCCCAAAGCAACACAGATAGGTAACAAAGTTGCCGTAACAGATGCCGATTGCCTCTAACATCTCTTTTCAATGGAACTAAATTTATTCTTAAGAAGCTAATGCACAGCTGGTGCCTGAGCAGAAACATCCACAACTCTTGCTACTTCTCTCTAGCTGAGGGGTTTGTTTTCTTTTAAACAGCATTACTCCAAAGGAAGTAACTCACTGGAGATGTTTTACTTATTCACAAATAAAAAAATTCCCTGAGGCTAAAAAATCCCAAGAAACCACAGCAGTGGCATTTTTAGAGCACTTGCCCAATCTCCTTAAACCTCAAATCTCACGAGAGGAGGTGGCCAGTCCTGACTAAAGCCTTTTACACCTGTTCATCACAGCACCTGGCTAATCCAATAGAGGCAGAACAATCCAGCAGCTTTCATTAATCTTCACAGCGTTTGAATAAAGCCAGGATTTGTCTCTGGAACAAACATTGTTCTCAGAAGTCGAAAGTTTCTCTTAAAAAATGATAAAAAGAGCTGCATCTGTCATAAAGGAAAAAGCTGTAGAGCAGTCCTAAAACATAAGAACCCCACAACAAAATTTTATCTCCCTAAGAAATACTGTCTTCTAGTATTTTTAATATTATCTATAGAGGGAAAGAGGAAATAATATATTAAATATAGATGTAGAATTGAATACATTTAATGTATTTTATTTCTTTCAAACTTCTTTACACCACACTCATTTCACTGGACACATTTCAGATAAACACTTGCTCAGAACTAGCCCACAGCGACAGTGCACTTTGTAAAACATTTCTGAATGGAAATGCATTCTTAAAATTTGCAACTCTGGACTCCAGCAGCTTTTGAGACAAAAAATGCCGATTGTTTCTCCTTCAGTGATTTGTGCTTTTTAAAACGGGATAATCAGTGTGACTGACCCAGTACTGCCACAGGAGGAACTAAATTAATATTTTCTTTATTTCATAGCACAATAACCTGATTGAATGAAATACTGATTATCCTCATTCAGCCTTTTCAGGCTGGACTTCTCAAGACAGGCTCCTATCAACACACAAGCAGAGTCACTGATTGTGCTGACTGTCTCCAGGCAGTGAAATTTTGAGCCTCTGACCCAAAGTCAGACAAACATGACAGTGAAAGTTGTGCAAAAAGGAGGTTCCTTTCAAAGCCAACTGAAAACTGTCCATGAGCTAGAAGAGAGACCTGGAAAACAGCTCGCACAGGAATGACACAGCCCTTCCCTGGCTGCATCCTTACAACCCTGCAGCTGCACATGCAGCCCTCAGTCAGGCACAGCAAGTGCCCATCCCGTGCCCAGCGTGCAGTCAGGGCAGAGACAACAGCGCACATCAGGATCTCAAAAACTGCTGCAAAAGGACCTTGCTTTATTGAACCCACATGTGTCCAAGCTAACAATTGATGAGCACATCCAGTAATGGACTGTGACTTCTGGAACTTCAAGATATGCAGCCCCGCTCAGGCCAACTGCCAGACCTCTTTCTTAGACCCGGGGAGATTCTGGCATGCAGCAGCTCTGAACTCGAGGCACTGACTGAAAACAAACTGCTTCTCTGTGGGGTTGGAGCAGCAGCTGGCAGGCAAAAAGGTTACTGCCAGGTGACTCCGGCAAGCTTTTGCAAAAAACTTTCCATGAAGTTATTTTTCCTGGAGCACGGCAAGGCAGCAGACAGGAATGCAATACAACAAACTGTCCTGGAGCAAATGGACCCTCATGCAGTCCCAGGGTTAAATCATCCTTGTGTAGAACCACACCTTCAGCTTGGTCACAGACCTACAGAAGAACACCCTCCATCCTCCTCCTTTGGTGGAAGGAGGCCTCTTGGGATTATGATGAGTACCTGATAACAGCAGTCCCTGCATGAGTCCACTTCCTCAGAGGCTCTCCCACTCCTGCATAAAAAGCACACATTTCCCCCCTACAGGAGCTCCACAAAAGCTGTTGTCCCCACAAGGATGTGACTTTACCAATGCACTGACCAGGAGGTGTGCACTGACCTCTGTGTGCAGCAGTGCTGCTGGCCAGATCCAGAGCCAACCTTCATACCTTCTCCACTGCCTCATGTTAAACACTACCTTTTCTCATGACTGCAGTTTATTAGAAAGTGACTGAGAGTCAAGTATCTTAGGAGTGAGGACACAAAGATAAATGACAGAATAAGTTCTTGTAAGTTTTTTGTTACAAAGCAAAAGCAGTTAGTAATACAAGGAGCATCGGATCCCAGCTGTAGCAGAGTCAGCATCTGTGACTCTGGAAAGATGGAGAGGGGAGGCATCAAATTTTGAAATATATTACTACATAAAGAAAATTTACAAGTAATGAGCAATATTTTAACCTCATAATGCCTTTTTTTCTCATATAACACGATGCCTCCTATATTCTAAAGCTCTTAAACTCTGAGGCTGCTTTTGTCCTTTTTCTAACACAATCATAACTCTAATCCACCCCAATAATTAAAGTCATTAAATTACTCTCTTACTAGGTGACCTGACAGAACTAGTTTAGTTCTTGAACAGAATGAAGATTAAGTGATTATTGCTTTGATAGGTATTAACACAATTCATTACAAAAGCACTTCTGTGAAGGTTAGTACCATAATTTATAGAACTATGACTATACTGTTAGGGTTTGCAACTTTTAAGAAGTACTTAAACACTTCAACAGAGATCTAAGTTTCCATAAAGTACTAATTCCAAAAGTAATCAGGTGAATTGTCAAAAAGAATGTAATGAAAATTACTGTTCCTTTGACTAGCTTAGTTGTTTACCTAATCACAGGAAAATTTCCACCTATCAATCATCAGCCCACCAGGACATACTACACGATCTTCCCTCTACAAAAGCTGTTACTCTGCATGCATCCCCTTTCTGATTTTATTGTTTCCATCTCTTTCCAACTTCTCCTTTGGTCTCCCCTCTCTCAGAACATGGGAGGATGCTACAGGACCTAGTTGCCATATTGTTACAAAAAGAAGGAAAATGAGAGAAGAAGGGAGAAATGAAGACACAAATAAAAATAAGATGTGAGGAGCTCTGATGAGATGTGGCCACATACTGTAACCTTATTCTCCATTTCTGTCAGTTTACATTTATTAAAGGAATTATTTGCTAAATAGACTTAACATACTATTAGCTGCTTTGTCCCATTCTGTCCCAGTTCAGAGACAGATGCATGTTACTGCTTTTCTCAGCCAAGCCATGAGGACCTTCAAACAACCCCTTCTCTGGCAGTAGTAAAGGCTATGATCTTTACAGGACACATGGACTCCACTCATGCACCACGGGTGACATGATTACTGTGGTTTAAGAAGTTACCACCTCCTACCAGGATGTGATGATTGTCCAAAAGGTCATTAAATACAGCAGCTTAATTCTCACTGCTCTCCCCATTAAGTTTAAAGTCACACAGACACTTGAAACTCATCTCTTTTACTTTGCCACTGAGGCTTGCTAAGAGCATGGCTGGCAGCCAGCCATTCTGGCCCAGCTGATGGGCAGAGGATCCCCAGTGTGATTGCTTCTGACATGCATGTTCTTTGTGCACTGAGCAGTAAATAACTGCGCAGAGCAGTGGCCATCAGCTAGTCTCCACCTGCTAAACAGCCATGCAAGTTCACAACCTTAGTCCTAAGAGTAGCCTGGCTGGAGTGTTACGTGCTCCCTCAGTGCTTCCGTGACTCAGGTCTCTTCTCTGATGTGCTTTTAGACAGAGAAGCAGCCACAGGAAGGGAAGTTCAGAGGAAATATTTCCAACAGCTCCTTAAACAGAAGGCAATACACCAGCGGAAATCACTCACTCTCACAGTAGGAATAGCCCAGTAATCCTTAGATTAGCCCAGACCATCTAATCAATTTATGATTGCACGGGACTAGAAACTCTATGTGGTACCTGCAACACATATAAAACTGCAATTTAACCTGAAAAAAAGGAGGCGGACTAACATTTGCATTTGCATGAACATACTCCAACTGCAGTACAGCAGCACAGAGCTGTGTATTGTTCCATCAGTCCCCAGACTCATCGGTGTCCCTGCCACATGAAGTACTGAGTCAAGAGTAGAACCAGAGAGGGGCACGCACTCCAGAAAACCTCTGGGCACAACCGATAAGGAGGGTGGATATCCTTGACCTGCTTCTGTTCGACAGCAAGGGAACATAAGCTTTTATGCTATTTTATCTTGACTAAATACAGCACTCTTGCCAAGCAGTTTTAGATGAGAATTCTGCAATTCTGTGCTTAATGCTTTACAAAGAAACTGTTGTTCTGAAGAACACGGGAGTTTTTTTCTCCTTTTGCTAAGAAGCATATACAGGAAATTGAAAAACTGAAACTCAGGTCCCCAGAAAGGAGTTAAGGAAATGCAAAACACTACCTGGCAGTGGTTATCATAATATGGCATTATGATTCACAGATAAAAAATAGAAAGGGAAAAGTCAAACCAGAGCATAAAAAAGGTCTAGTATGTAAGTTGCCTTCTGGATATCACAGGCACAGAATTTTCCAAGGCAGCATATGAAATATGTGTATGAAAGATACCCCAATATTTTGGAAGTAAATCCTGACCCATTCTGTACCAAAGGGGCTCCCACTCAGAAAATGCTTTAAGCATCAAAGTAAATTTCTGAACATTCCCTCAACAACATTTCAAGCTAGAAAAAAGCTTTGAATAGCTAGTATAAGCATGCTCAAGCCAAACAAGTAAAGGGAACAATGTGAACAGAAGACAAAATTGCTTTGGTTTGGCTGTGGCAGGGGGTAGTTATTCATTAAAAAAATTATCCCAGCAAATTTAAAAGCAATGAAAGAGAAGTCATTACAAATCAGTGGAAGAGAAGACAGAGTCTCAAATGAGTCACAGCACTCTGTGAACTTGCTGCTGTACTTTTTCTACAGACCAGTGCCCTCATGTACGTATCACAGTAAAGGTTTTCTCTCTCAAAAAGCTTTACAAGTTGCCTTTGCAATTTGAAAATCTTAGTGTTATCACTGAGTTATTTAGCAAACAGTAGGAAAAGATAATCTAATTTAACACTCCAAGAGTGGGCAGAAGATTAAAGTTTTCTGTCCCACACTTTCTTATAAAGGGTTTCCTAGTAATGACTGTAAACGTCTCATTAGAGCTTTCTTAAATGTCAGTTTCAGGCACTGACACAAAAATACTCATGTTATTTGCTACAAACGTAATAATGGATTATGAAAAAGTGATGAGCAGATATGTGAGAAAAACTGACGAGCTAATATATGACTTACAGTGACAGTTATTCGCTGCAGGCTCAAAATATTTTCATCCTCTTTATTACTTTTGATATGCATGATCTCTTTAGTCCATTTCTAATTGCCAGTGTAGCACAGCTTGAACTGCAATATGTCGCTAATGGCAACAGCAGGAGTTCCACGTGTTCATTTCACTGAAACCTGTTTCACCTTGGAACTGTCCGGCTGGACTTGGATAATGGCTCAGACCTCAGAGCTGTAAGGGAGCTCCCACTGCCTTCAGCAGCGCTGCACCAGCTCCTAATGACAGAGAGTCTCCTCGGATAGCTGTCGTATTTTCAAGTCAAAATACGAAACATGACATTGCCCTTCCGGGAAAAATATTCGAACGCTACAAAGATAACATACATGAACACACACACCCCCCTTACACGAACACACACACACACCCCCTACATGAACACACACACACCCCCCTTACACGAACACACACACACACCCTACACGAACACACACACACCCCCCTTACACGAACACACA